>CAMPSB010000849.1:0-48067 GCA_946959425.1 Argyrosomus regius | reverse complement strand
CGGTCTGTGTCTTTTTCTGGGTGTCTGTCTGTGTGTCTGTGTGCCTGGGTGTCTGTCTGTGTCTTTTTCTGGGTGTCTGTCCGTGTCTCTGTCTGCCTGGGTGTCTGTCTGCCTGTCTGTCTGTGTCTCTGTCTGTCCGTGTCTCTATCTGTCTATCTGTCTGTTTGTCTGTATGTGTCTCTATCTGTCTATCTGTCTGTCTGTTTCTCTGTCTGTCCGTGTCTCTGTCTGTATGTGTGTTTTTCTGGGTTTCTGTCTGTGTCTCTGTCTGGTTGTCTCTGTTTCTCTGTCTGTCAGTCTGGCCGTGTCTCTGTCTGTCTGCCTGTCTGTCTGTCTGTCTGTCTGTCTGTCTGTCTGTGTGTCTGTCTGTCTATCTGTCTGTGTCTCTGTCTGTCTCTGTCTTTTTCTGGGTTTCTGTCTGTGTCTCTGTCTACATGCGTTTCTGTCTGTTTCTCTGTGTGGTTGTGTCTCTGTCTGTCTGTCTGTCTGTCTGTGTCTGTCTATCTCTTTGTGTCTCTGTCTGTCTCTGTCTTTTTCTGGGTTTCTGTCTGTGTCTCTGTCTACATGCGTTTCTGTCTGTTTCTCTGTCTGGTTGTGTCTCTGTCTATCTGTCTGTCTGTCTGGGTGTCTGTCTGTCTGTCTGTCTGTGTCTCTGTCTGCCTGGGTGTCTGTCTGTGTCTCTGTCAGTCTGTCTGTCTGTGTCTCTGTCTGTCCGTGTCTCTGTCTGTATGACTGTCAGTCTGTCCATGCCTCTGTCTCTCTGTCTGTCTGTCTCTCTGTCTGCCTGGGTGTCTGTCTGTCTCTTTTTCTGGGTGTATTTCCGTGTCTCTGCCTGTCTGTCTATCTGTCTGTGTGTCTGACTGCCTGGGTGTCTTTCTGTGTCTCTGTCTTTCTGTGTCTCTGTCTGTCTGTGTCTTTTTCTGGGTTTCTGTCTGTGTCTCTGTCTACATGCGTTTCTGTCTGTTTCCCTGTGTCTCTGTCTACCTGGGTGTTTGTCTGTTTCTCTGTCTGTCAGTCTGTCCGTGTCTCTGTCTGTCTATCTATCTGTGTGTGTCTTTTTCTGGGTGTCTTTCCTTGTCTCTGTCTGTCTGGGTGTCTGTCTGTCCATGTCTCTGTCTATCTAGGTGTCAGTCTGTCCGTGTCTCTATCTGTCTATCTGTCTGTCTGTTTGTCTGTCTGTGTCTTTTACTGGGTGTCTTTCCGTGTCTGTGTCTGTCTGGGTGTTTCTGTCCGTGTCTCTGTCTGTCTGGGTGTCCTTCCGTTCTTCTGTCTGTCTGGGTGTTCCTCTGTCCATGTCTCTGTCTGTCTGGGTGTCAGTCTGTCTCTGTCTGTCTGTCTGTCTGTCTGTCTGGTGTCTGTCTCTGTTTCTGGGTTGTCTCTCTGTTTCTCTGTCTGTCAGTCTGTCAGTGTCTCTGTCTGCCTGGGTGTCTTTCCGTGTCTCTGTCTTTCTGTGTCTCTGTCTGTGTCTTTTTCTGGGTGTCTGTCTGTGTCTCAGTCTGTCTGTGTGCCTGTCTGTGTCTCTGTCTGTTTACCTGTGCCTCTGTCAGTCTGTCTGTTTGTCTGTCTGTCTGTCTGTCTGGTGTCTGTCTCTGTTTCTGGGTTGTCTCTCTGTTTCTCTGTCTGTCAGTCTGTCAGTGTCTCTGTCTGCCTGGGTGTCTTTCCGTGTCTCTGTCTTTCTGTGTCTCTGTCTGTGTCTTTTTCTGGTTTTCTGTCTGTGTCTCTGTCTACATGCGTTTCTGTCTGTTTCTCTATCTGGTTGTCTCTCTGTTTCTCTGTCTGTCAGTCTGTCCGTGTCTCTGTCTGTGTGTCTATCTGTCTGTCTCTGTCTTTTTCTGGGTGTCTTTCCGTGTCTCTGTCTGTCTGGGTGTTTCTGTCTGTGTCTCTGTCTGTCTAGGTGTCAGTCTGTCCGTTTCTCTACCTGTCTATCTGTCTGTCTGTCTGTCTGTGTCTTTTTCTGGGTGTCTGTCTGTGTCTCTGTCTGCCTGGGTGTCTGTCTGTGTCTCTATCTGTCTATCTGTCTGTCTGTCCGTGTCTCTGTCTGTATGACTGTCAGTCTGTCCATGCCTCTGTGTCTCTGTCTGTCTGTCTCTTTGTCTGCCTGGGTGTCTGTGTGTCTCTTTTTCTGGGTGTCTTTCCGTGTCTCTGCCTGTCTGGGTGTCTGTCTGTGTCTCTGTCTGTTTACCTGTGTCTCAGTCAGTCTGTTTCTCTGTCTGTCTGTCTGTCTGGTTGTCTCTCTGTTTCTCTGTCTGTCAGTCTGTCCGTGTCTCTGTCTGTCTATCTGTCTGTCTGTGTCTTTTTCTGGGTGTCTGTTTCTGGGTTGTCTCTCTGTTTCTCTGTCTGTCAGTGTGTCCATGTCTCTGTCTGTCTGGGTGTCTTTCCGTGTCTCTGTCTTTCTGTGTCTCTGTCTACATGCGTTTCTGCCTGTTTCTCTGTCTGGTTGTCTCTCTGTTTCTCTGTCTATCTGTCTGTCTGTGTCTTTTTCTGGGTGTCTTTCCGTGTCATTGGCTGTCTGGGTGTCTGTCTGTCCGTGTCTGTCTTTCTGTCCGTCCGTGTCTCTGTCTGTCTGGGTGTCACTCTGTCCGTGTGTGTGTCTGTCTGTCTGTGTCTTTTTCTGGGTTTCTGTCTGTGTCTCTGTCTACATGGGTTTCTGTCTGTTGCTCTGTCTGGTTGTGTCTCTGTCTGTCTGTCTGTCTGTCTGTGTCTCTGTCTACATGCGTTTCTGTCTGTTTCTCTGTCTGATTGTCTTTCTGTGTCTCTGTGTCTGTGTCTGTCTATCTGTCTGTCTGTGTCTTTTTCCGGGTGTCTGCTATCTGTGTGTCTGTCTGTGTCTCTGTCTGTATGGGTGGGTGTCTGCCTATCTGTCTGTGTCTCTGTCTGCCTGCCTAGCTGTCTGTCTGTCTATTTTTCTGGGTGTTTTTCCGTGTCTCTGCCTGTCTAGGTGTCTGTCTGTCCGTGTCTCTGTCTGTATGAGTGTCAGTCTGTCCGTGCCTCTGTCTCTCTGTCTCTCTGTCTGCCTGGGCGTCTGTCTGTGTCTCTGTGTGCCTGGGTGTCTGTCTGTGTCTTTTTCTGGGTGTCTGTCCGTGTCTCTGTCTGCCTGGGTGTCTGTTATTTTCTGGGTGTCGGCCTGGGTGTCTGTCTGCCTGTCTGTCTGTGTCTCTGTCTGTCCGTGTCTCTGTCCATCTGTCTTTCTGTCTGAGCCTTTTTCTGGTTGTCTGCTGTCTGTGTTTTGTCTGTGTCTCTGTCTGTATGGGTCTCTGTCTGTCTGGGTGGGTGTCTTTTTATCTGTCTGTGTCTCTGTCTGCCTGTCTATCTGTCTGTCTGTCTCTTTTTCTGGGTGTCTTTCCGTGTCTCTGCCTGTCTGGGTGTCTGTCTGTCCGTGTCTCTGTCTGTATGAGTGTCAGTCTGTCCGTGCCTCTGTCTCTCTGTCTGCCTGGGTGTCTGTCTGTCTCTTTTTCTGGGTGTCTTTCCGTGTCTCTGCCTGTCTGGGTGTCTGTCTGTCTGTGCCTCTGTCTGTATGAGTGTCAGTCTGTCCGTGCCTCTGTCTCTCTGTCTGTCTGTCTCTCTGTCTGCCTGGGTGCCTGTCTGTGTCTTTTTCTGGGTGTCTGTCTGTGTCTCTGTCTGCCTGGGTGTCTGTCTCTGTCTCTGTCAGTCTGTGTCTCTGTCTGTCCGTGTCTCTGTCTGTATGACTGTCAGTCTGTCCATGCCTCTGTCTCTCTGTCTGTCTGTCTCTCTGTCTGTCTGGGTGTCTGTCTGTCTCTTTTTCTGGGTGTCTTTCCGTGTCTCTGCCTGTCTGTCTATCTGTCTGTGTCTCTGTCTGTCTGTGTCTTTTTCTGGGTTTCTGTCTGTGTCTCTGTCTACATGCGCTTCTGTCTGTGTCTGTGTCTACATGCGTTTCTGTCTGTTTCTCCGTCTGGTTGTCTCTCTGTTTCTCTGTCTGTCAGTCTGTCCATGTCTCTGTCTGTTTGTCTATCTGTCTGTCTGTGTCTTTTTCTGGGTGTCTTTCCGTGTCCCTGGCTGTCTGGGTGTCTGTCTGTCCGTGTCTGTCTGTCTGTCTGTCTGTCTGTCTGTCTGTCTGTCCGTGTCTCTGTCTGTCTGGGTGTCACTCTGTCCGTGTGTCTGTCTGTCTGTCTGTCTGTCTGTGTCTTTTTCTGGGTTTCTGTCTGTGTCTCTGTCTACATGCGTTTCTGTTTGTTTCTCTGTGTCTCTGTCTATCTGGGTGTTTGTCTGTTTCTCTGTCTGTCCGTGTCTCTGTCTGTATGACTGTCAGTCTGTCCATGCCTCTGTGTCTCTGTCTGTCTGTCTCTTTGTCTGCCTGGGTGTCTTTCCGTGTCTCTGCCTGTCTGGGTGTCTGTCTGTGTCTCTGTCTGTTTACCTGTGTCTCAGTCAGTCTGTTTCTCTGTCTGTCTGTCTGTCTATCTGTCTATCTGTCTGTCTGTGTCTCTGTCTGTCTGTGTGCCTGTCTGTGTCTCTGTCAGTCTGTCTGTCTGTCTGTCTGTCTGTGTCTCTGTCTGTTTACCTGTGTCTCTGTCAGTCAGTCAGTCTGTCAGTCAGTCAGTCTGTCTGTCTGTCTGTCTGTCTTTCTGGTGTCTGTGTCTTTTTCTGGTTTTCTGTCTGTGTCTCTGTCTACATGCGTTTCTGTCTGTTTCCCTATCTGGTTGTCTCTCTGTTTCTCTGTCTGTCAGTCTCTCCGTGTCTCTGTCTGTCCGCTGTCTATCTGTCTGTCTGTGTCTTTTTCTGGGTGTCTTTCCGTGTCCCTGGCTGTCTGTCTGTCCGTGTCTGTCTGTCTGTCTGTCTGTCTGTCTGTCTGTCCGTCCGTGTCTCTGTCTGTCTGGGTGTCACTCTGTCTGTGTGTCTGTCTGTCTGTCTGTGTCTTTCTCTGGGTTTCTGGTTGTGTCTCTGTCTACATGCGTTTCTGGGTGTCTTTCCTTGTCTCTGTCTGTCTAGGTGTCAGTCTGTTCGTGTCTCTATCTGTCTATCTGTCTGTCTGTCTGTCTGTGTCTTTTTCTGGGTGTCTTTCCGTGTCTCTGTCTGTCTGGGTGTTTCTGTCCGTGTCTCTGTCTGCCTGGGTGGGTGTCTGGGTGTCTGTCTGTGTCTCTATCTGTCTGGGTGGGTGTCTGGGTGTCTGTATGTGTCTCTGTCTGTCTGGGTGGGTGTCTGGGTGTCTGTATGTGTCTCTGTCTGTCTGGGTGGGTGTCTGTCTGTGTCACTGTGTGTCTGTCTGTCTGTTTCTCTGTCTGGGTGTCTGTATGTGTCTCTATCTGTCTGGGTGGGTGTCTCTCTGTCTGAGTGTCTGTCTCTCTGTCTCTTTTTCTGGGTGTCTTTCTGTGACTCTGTCTGCCTGGATATCTGTCTGTGTCTCTGTCTGGTTGTCTGTCTGTGTCTCTGTCTGTCTGGGTGTCTGTCTGTCTGCGTGGGTGTCTGTATATCTGTCTTTGTCTCTGTCTGCCTGGGTGTCTGTCTGTGTCTGTCTGTCTGTCTCTCTGTCTGTCCATGTCTCTGTCCGTTTGGGTGTCTCTCTGTCTGTCTGTCTGTCTGGGTGTCGGTCTGTCTGTGACTCTGTCTGGGTGTCTGTCTGTGTCTCTGTCTGTCTGGGTGTCTGTCTGTCCATTTGGGTGTCTCTCTGTCTGTCTGTCTGGGTGTCTGTCTGTCTGTGACACTGTCTGTCTGGGTGTCTGTCTGTCCAGGTGTATGTCTGTCTCTCTGTCTGTCTGTCTATATCTCTGTCAGTCTGGGTGTCTGTCTCTCTGTGACTTTGCCTGTCTGCGTGGGTGTCTGTCTATCTGCCTGGGTCTCTCTCTCTCTCTGGGTGTCTGTCTGTCTCTTTTTCTGGGTGTCTTTCTGTGTCTCTGTCTGCCTGGATGTCTGTCTGTGTCTCTGTCTGGTCGTCTATCTGTGTCTCTGTCTGTTTGGCTGTCTGTCTATCTGCCTGGGTCTCTCTCTCTCTCTGGGTGTCTGTCTGTCTCTTTTTCTGGGTGTCTTTCTGTGTCTCTGTCTGCCTGGATATCAGTCTGTGTCTCTGTCTGTGTCTCTGTCTGTCCGGGTGGGTGTCTGTCTATCTGTCTCGGTCTCTCTCTGTCTTGGATGTCTGTGTCTTTTTCTGGGTGACTGTCTGTCTCTCTGTCTGTCTGGGTGTCTCTCTGTCTGTCTGTCTGGGTGTCTGTCTGTATGTCTGTGTCTCTGTCTGTCCGTTTGGGTGTCTCTCTGTCTGTCTGTCTGTCTGTCTGGGTGTCTGTCTGTCTGTGACTTTCTCTGTCTGGGTGGGTGTCTGTCTATCTGCCTGGGTCTCTCTCTGTCTGGGTGTCTCTCTGTCTCTTTTTCTGGGTGTCTTTCGGTGTCTCTGTCTGTCTGGATATCTGTCTGTGTCTGGATATCGGCGGCCCCTAGGCTATGGAATAACTTGCCCTGGCACATCCGATCTGCCGGATCATTTGAGGTTTTTAAATCCTCCCTTAAAACACACTTTTTCTCCCTGGCTTTTAACCAAGTTTAAGTATCTTAAAAATTTATCGTAACTTCTTGTATCTATGGCACTTTATGTTTTACATGTATATTATATGTATTAACCTGTACAGCACTTTGGTCAACCTTGGTTGTTTTAAATGTGCTTCATAAATAAAGTTTGAGTTGAGTTGAGTTGAGTGTCTCTGTCTGGTTGTCTGTCTGTGTCTCTGTCTGTATGGGTGTCTGTTTGTGTGTCTGTCTGTCTGGGTGGATGTCTGTCTATCTGTCTCGGTGTCTCTCTGTCTATCTGTTCGTGTCTCTGTCTGTCTCTGTCTTTTTCTGGGTGTTATTCCGTGTCTCTGTTTGCCTGGAAATCTGTCTGTCCGTTTGGGTGTCTCTCTGTCTGTCTATCTGGGTGGGTGTCTCTCTGTGAGTCTGTCTGTCTGGGTGTCTGTCTGTCTGTGACTTTGTCTGTCTGGGTGGGTGTCTGTCTATCTGCTTGGGTGTCTTTCTGTCTGTGAATCTGTCTGTCTGGGTGTCTGTCTGTCCGTTTGGGTGTCTCTCTGTCTGTTTGTCTGGGTGCCTGTCTGTCTGTGACATTGTCTGTCTGGGTGGGTGTCTGTCTATCTGCCTGGGTCTCTCTCTGTCTGGGTGTCTCTCTGTCTCTTTTTCTGGGTGTCTTTCTGTCTGTGTCTCTGTCTGCCTGTCTGTCTGTCTGTCTCTCTGTCTGTCTGTCTTTCTGTCTGTCCATTTGGGTGTCTCTCTGTCTGTCTGTCTGGGTGTCTGTCTGTCAGGGACTGTCTTTCTGTCTGTGACTTTGTCTGTCTGGGTGGGTGTCTGTTCAACTGCTTGGGTCTCTCTCTGTCTGGGTGTCTGTCTGTCTCTTTTTCTGGGTGTCTTTCTGTGACTCTGTCTGCCTGGATGTCTGTCTGTGTCTCTGTCTGGTTGTCTGTCTGTGTCTATGTCTGTCTGGGTGTCTGTATGGGTGTCTGTCTGGGTGGGTGTCTGTCTATCTGTCTTTGTCTCTGTTTGCCTGTGTGTCTGTCTGTCTGTCTGTCTGTCTGACTGTCTGTCGATCTGTCTGTGTCTCTGTCTGTCCATGTCTCTGTCCGTTTGGGTGTCTCTCTGTCTGTCTGTCTGTGACCTTGTCTGTCTGGGTGTATGTCTGTGTCTCTGTCTGTCTGGGTGTCTGTCTGTCCGTTTGGGTGTCTCTCTGTCTGCCTGTCTGTCTGTCTGTCCGTTTGGGTGTCTCTCTGTCTGTCTGGGTGTCTGTCTGTGTCTCTGTCTCGGTGTCTGTCTGTCCAGGTGTCTGTCTGTCTGTTTGGGTGTCTGTGTCTTTGTCTGCCTGGGTATCTGTCTGTGTGTCTGTATGGGTGTCTGTCTGTCTATGTCTCTGTCTGTCTGTCTGTGTCTTTTCTGGGTGTCTTTTCTGGGTGTCTGTCTGTCTGTCTCTCTGTCTGTCTGGGTGTCTCTCTGTCTGTCTGTCTGGGTGTCTGTCTGTGATTCTGTCTGTCTGGGTGTCTGTCTGTCCGTTTGGGTGTCTCTCTGTCTGTTTGTCTGGGTGCCTGTCTGTGTGTGACATTGTCTGTCTGGGTGGGTGTCTGTCTATCTGCCTGGGTCTCTCTCTGTCTGGGTGTCTCTCTGTCTCTTTTTCTGGGTGTCTTTCTGTCTGTGTCTCTGTCTGCCTGTCTGTCTGTCTGTCTGTCTGTCTGTCCATTTGGGTGTCTCTCTGTCTGTCTGTCTGTTTGGGTGTCTGTCTGTCTGTGACTGTCTTTCTGTCTGTGACTTTGTCTGTCTGGGTGGGTGTCTGTCCATCTGCTTGGGTCTCTCTCTGTCTGGGTGTCTGTCTGTGTCTCTGTCTGCCTGGATGTCTGTCTGTGTCTCTGTCTGGTTGTCTGTCTGTGTCTATGTCTGTCTGGGTGTCTGTTTGGGTGTCTGTCTGGGTGGGTGTCTGTCTATCTGTCTTTGTCTCTGTTTGCCTGTGTGTCTGTCTGTGTCTGTCTGTCTGTCTGACTGTCTGTCGATCTGTCTGTGTCTCTGTCTGTCCATGTCTCTGTCCGTTTGGGTGTCTCTCTGTCTGTCTGTCTGGGTGTCTGTCTGTCTGTGACTCTGTCTGTCTGGGTGTATGTCTGTGTCTCTGTCTGTCTGGGTGTCTGTCTGTCCGTTTGGGTGTCTCTATGTCTGTCTGGGTGTCTGTCTGTCTGTGACACTGTCTGTCTGGGTGTCTGTCTGGGTGTCTGTCTGTCCGTTTGGGTGTCTCTCTGTCTGTCTGGGTGTCTGTCTGTCTGTGACACTGTCTGTCTGGGTGTCTGTCTGTGTCTCTGTCTCGGTGTCTGTCTGTCCAGGTGTCTGTCTGTCTGTCTATGTCTCTGTCAGTCTGGGTTTCTGTCTCTCTGTGACTTTGTCTGTATGCCTGGGTGTCTGTCTGTCTGTCTGTCTGTGTCTCTGCCTGCCTGGGTGTCTGTCTGTGTCTCTGTCTGTCCATGTCTCTGTCCGTTTGGGTGTCTCTCTGTCTGTCTGTCCATTTGGGTGTCTCTCTGTCTGGGTGTCTGTCTGTCTGTGACTGTCTTTCTGTCTGTGACTTTGTCTGTCTGGGTGGGTGTCTGTCCATCTGCTTGGGTCTCTCTCTGTCTGGGTGTCTGTCTGTCTCTTTTTCTGGGTGTGTTTCTGTGTCTGTGTCTGTCTGTCTGTCTGTCTCTATGTCTGTGTCTCTGTATGCCTGGGTGTCTGTCTGTGTCTCTGTCTTTGCATGTCTCTGTCCGTTTGGGTGTTTCTCTGTCTGCCTGTCTGTCTGTCTGTCTGTCTGTCTGTCTGTCTGTCTGTCTCTATGTCTGTGTCTCTGCCTGCCTGGGTGTCTGTCTGGGTGTCTGTCTGTGTCTCTGCCTGCCTGGGTGTCTGTCTGTGTCTCTGTCTGTCCGTGTCTCTGTCCGTTTGGGTGTCTCTCTGTCTGTGTCTCTGCCTGCCTGGGTGTCTGTCTGGGTGTCTGTCTGTGTCTCTGCCTGCCTGGGTGTCTGTCTGTGTCTCTGTCCCCTGTCGTTTGGGTGTCTCTCTGTCTGTGTCTCTGCCTGCGGGTGTCTGTCTGGGTGTCTGTCTGTTTCTCTGCCTGCGTGGGTGTCTATCTGTGTCTCTGTCCGTTTGGGTGTCTCTCTGTCTGTCTGTCTGGGTGTCTGTCTGTGTCTCTGTCTGCTTCTCTGTCTGTGTCTCTGTCTGTCTGTCTGAATGTCTGTCTGTCTGTCAGTCTGAGTGTGCGTCTGTCTGTCTGGGTTTCTGTCTGTCTGTGTGTCTGTCTGCCTGGGTGTTTGTTTCTCTGTCTGACTGTCTGTCTGCGTCTTTTTCTGGGTGTCTGTCTTTCTGTGTCTGCGTCTACCTCTGTGTCTGTTTGTTTCTCTGTCTGAGTGTCTGTCTGTGTCTCTGTCTGCTTCTCTGTTTGGGTGTCTGTCTGTGTCTGTCTGTCTATCGATCTGTCTGCCTGGGTGTCTGTCTGTGTCTCTGTCTTTCCATGTCTCTGTCCGTTTGGGTGTTTCTCTGTCTGTCTGTCTGGGTGTCTGTCTGTCTGTGACTCTGTCTGTCTGGGTGTATGTCTATGTCTCTGTCTGTCTGGGTGTCTGTCTCTATGTCTCTGTCTCTGTATGCCTGGGTGTCTGTCTGTCTGTCTGTCTATGTCTCTGTCTGTTTGGGTGTCTGTCTGTCTGGGTGGGTGTCTGTCTATCTGTCTCGGTCTGTCTCTGTCTATCTGTCTGTGTCTCTGTCTGTCTTGGTGTGAGTCTGTTCGTGTCTCTGTCTGTCTCTGTCTTTTTCTGGGTGTCTGTCCGTGTCTCTGTTTCCCTGGAAGTCTGTCTGTCCGTCTCTCTCTGTCTGTCTGTCTGGGTGTCTGTCTGTCTGTGACTTTGTCTCTCTGGGTGGGTATCTGTCTGTGTCTCTGTCTGTGTCTCTGTCTGTCTGTCTGTCTGTCTGTCTGTGTGTCTGTCTGCCTGGGTGTTTGTTTCTCTGTCTGACTGTCTGTCTGTGTCTTTTTCTGGGTGTCTGTCTGTGTCTCTGTCTGTCTGGGTGTCTGTCTGTCTGTCTTTCTGTGTCTACCTCGGTGTCTGTTTGTTTCTCTGTCTGTGTCTGTCTGTCTGTCGATCTGTCTGCCTGGGTGTCTGTCTGTGTCTCTGCCTGCCTGGGTGTCTGTCTGTGTCTCTGTCTTTCCATGTCTCTGTCCGTTTGGGTGTTTCTCTGTCTGTCTGTCTGGGTGTCTGTCTGTCTGTGATTCTGTCTGTCTGGGTGTATGTCTGTGTCTCTGTCTGTCTGGGTGTCTGTCTGTCTGTGACACTGTCTGTCTGTGTCTCTGCCTGCCTGTCTGTCTGTCTGCCTGTCTGTCTGTGTCTCTGCCTGCCTGGGTGTCTGTCTGTGTCTCTGTCTGTCCGTGTCTCTGTCCGTTTGGGTGTCTCTCTGTCTGTCTGTCTGGGTGTCTGTCTGTCTGTGACTCTGTCTGTCTGGGTGTCTGTCTGTCTGTGACTCTGTCTGTCTGGGTGTCTGTCTGTCTGTGACTCTGTCTGTCTGGGTGTCTGTCTGTCTGTGACTCTGTCTGTCTGGGTGTATGTCTTTCTGTGACTTTGTCTATCTGCCTGGGTCTCTCTCTGTCTGGGTGTCTCTCTGTCTCTTTTTTATGGGTGTCTTTCTGTGTCTATGTCTGCCTGGACATCTGTCTGTGTCTTTGTATGGTTGTCTGTCTGTGTCTCTGTCTGTATGGGTGTTTGTCTGTCTGGGTGGGTGTCTGTCTATCTGTCTCGGTCTGTCTCTGTCTATCTGTCTGTGTCTCTGTCTGTCTTGGTGTGAGTCTGTTCGTGTCTCTGTCTGTCTCTGTCTGTCTCTGTCTTTTTCTGGGTGTCTGTCCGTGTCTCTGTTTCCCTGGAAGTCTGTCTGTCCGTCTCTCTCTGTCTGTCTGTCTGGGTGTCTGTCTGTCTGTGACTTTGTCTCTCTGGGTGGGTATCTGTCTGTGTCTCTGTCTGTGTCTCTGTCTGTCTGTCTGTCTGTCAGTCTGAGTGTCTAGGTGTCTGAGTGTGCGTCTGTCTGTCTGTGTGTCTGTCTGCCTGGGTGTTTGTTTCTCTGTCTGACTGTCTGTCTGTGTCTTTTTCTGGGTGTCTGTCTGTGTCTCTGTCTGTCTGGGTGTCTGTCTGTCTGTCTTTCTGTGTCTACCTCGGTGTTTGTTTGTTTCTCTGTCTGGGCGTCTGTCTGTGTCTCTGTCTGTCCGTGTCTCTGTCCGTTTCGGTGTCTCTCTGTCTGTCTGTGTCTCTGTCTGCTTCTCCGTCTGGGTACCTGTCTGTGTCTCTGTCTGTCTGTCTGAATGTCTGTCTGTCAGTCTGAGTGTCTAGGTGTCTGAGTGTGCATCTGTCTGTCTGGGTTTCTGTCTGTCTGTGTGTCTGTCTGCCTGGGTGTCTCTCTGTGTCTCTGTCTGTCTGGGTGTCTGTCTGTGTCTTTTTCTGGGTGTTTTTCCGTGTCTCTGTCTATTTGGGTGTCTGTCTGTAACTCTGTCTGTCTGGGTGTCTGTCTGTGTCTCTGTCTGGGTGTCTGGCTGTTTGTCTGTCTCTCTGTCTGGGTGTCTGTCTGTCTGTCTGTTTGTGTCTCTGTCTGCCTGTCTGTCTGTCTGTCAGTCTGAGTGTCTATCTGTTTGGGTGTCCGTCTGTCTGTCTGGGTGTCAGTCTGTCCGTGACTCTGTCCGTCTGTCTGTCTGTCTGGGTGTCAGTCTGTACCTGACGCTGTCTGTCTGTCTGTCTGTGTCTTTTTCTGGGTGTCTGTCAGTGTCTCTGTCAGTGTCTCTGTCAGTGTGTCTGTCTGTCTGTCTGTCTGTCTGTCTGTGTCTCTGTCTGCCTGGGTGTCTGTTTCAATGTCTGTGTCTCTGTCTGTCTGTTCGGGTGTCTGTCTGTCAAGGTGTTTGGGTGTGCTGTTGCTGATTACAAGTTGTGCTATTTGTTGTTTAAAAAAGCTATGAACAACTTGTTATTTACATAAATAATATCAAACAACATTCCTGTGGTGGCTCTGGTCTTCCTGAAATACACTTATTGGTCATGATGATCCTCCTGGTTAAACTCAGCATGATCCTCTTACAGCTCTACTCCTACTGCAGATCCACTAAATGCTACACCTGCAAATGACCATGCTCCTACACCTCTAGCTGACCATTCAGCTAAACCTCCTGTTAAAATACAATCCATCTGATATACCTCTTGCACATGAGTGTGTTATAATGACACTACTATAGCTCACCAAAGAAAGCTTCAAAAAAGTGTCACAGATAACACTATCCACAGATGCACAAAACTAACATATATAGACATACAAAAAATGTGCACCCATACCCAAAACCAAAAGTGAGACGTTATTAAATACTTTGACCAGATAATAAAAACGTGTGATAATGTAGAGCTGAAGCATAGTAAATATTTGATCAACTTATAATCACCAATGTGACTAGATTGCAGTGATTGAATATGAAGGCAATATGATAAAATCTGTAAGAGTTAGTAAAAATGACGACAGAAGTCAAAATGGCCAACTTTGACGGGAGGCCACGGACACACCCTTCAATGTACAGTCACAAAAAGCACGGTGTTCATTCAGCACCATGTTTTGACTGTACTGACCAAATTTGAAGCAGATCCGATAAAACCTGTAGGAGAAGTTAATTAAAATAGAACCCTGAAATGCCATAAATGACATCACAGTTCGACATTCGTTCAAAATGGCCAACTTTGATTACACGCCATGGATACGCCCTTCAACGTACAGTCGCAAATAGCACGGTTTTCATTCAGCACCATTTTTTGACTGTACTGACCAGGGCATGAATTTCACGAGGGCCACGAGGGCCACGAGGGCCATGATGCCCCACCCGCACTGGCCCAGTTCGATTTGCGGTTTTCTCGTCTGCCTCTTTCCTGTTAACACAGCTTTACACCTGCGTCTTTTGAGGAAAAAAAAGCGTCTTTTGATGACATTCATCATCAGTGGTGGGTTTGATTTGAGCCTGGCATGAACCGCTCGGACGGGCTATAATGACAGTTCGACACCAATCTATCACCGGCCAAGGAGACTTCATCAAACGCACCCCCCCACCCTCTTGTGTCTGCGTGCGCGAGGCTGTGACGTTGGGTCTGAGACTGAAGAGAGGGAAAAAGTCACCGGGACTAAGGTAAGACAGTGTTAAATTAGTGAACGAATAAAATAGGAATTTCAACATATAAGTTAGTTAACGTTACGTTAAATTGCTTGTACAGTAACGTTATATCACTACAACCGTTGACCCAGTTTTAACGTGCCGACCATAGCCTGTAATATTAACGTCAACAAACGCTTGCTAGCTTGCTGTCAAGTTTTTGTTTGCTTGTTCCTGCCGTAATGTGTAATTTTTATGTATTTATGATCTTGGTGTTGCTACTTTGGTAATTTACAGTTGGTTGATGTGTGCTGGCTGTTCATAGTCGCTTTTTTAATCTATGTTTGCTGTTTAACCAACGTGTAACTGCTGCCGTCTTGGCCAGATCACCATCGCCAAAGAGATTTTATCTCAATGGGTATTTTCTGGTTAAATAAAAATTAAGACAGGTAGGCCAACACTGGTGGCTGGCTACATTACAACATTAACATTTATTTTTATTTATTTACCCCCAGCAATAATTATGCCAAGCAAGCAACGGAGGGAGAGGTGCCTTAAAAAAAGCTTTGAAGATGCAGCTACAAACTGCAAAACAATCGACACTTTTTTTAGGAGGTGAGTGGTCAATTATGTTTGAAGAGGCAACGATACACTGTAGTTTGTTTGATTGTTGGCTATCTAACAACACATCAAAAACAATTGAAAGCCAGATATTGTTCAGTGAATCAGTTTATCATGTACAAAAATATTTAGGCCTAATATTTAAGATTATTTGCTTATAAATACATAAACCTGGTTGTTCTATATTAAAAACACTTTGGGTTTATTAGTACAATTAAATAAATCATATTATTACTTTTTTCACATTTTTACAAATATGCATCGCATTAAGTTTAATAGTTTATGTTAAAACTTTGTAATCCAAATGGATGGAAATTTCATATTCAATTGAAATACATACATGTGAATATTAGGCCTGATATTTTTTGAGTGTAATTTGCTGTTAGCCATTTTTACCCAGTTCATTATGTGTCAATATCTTTCAGTCGGAGTAAGGCAGACCACTTAGGTGACACAGGAGAGCCAGAAAACAAACGATAGAGAGTTGAACATGAACAGACAGGAGCAGAGAGACAAAGTCCAGTGCACAAAGATGAGGGAGGAGGAGACAATGAAGGACCAGATAATGAGAGAGAAGGAGAAAAAACAGGAGGAGATTTTGAAGTACCAAGACACAGAGATGGTAGAGGAGGAGAGAGAGATGAGAGAGGAGGGGAGAAGGCAGGAGGAGACAATGAAGGACAGGGATGAGAGAGGAGGAGAAAAGACAGCAGGAGACAATGAAGGACCAAGAAACAGGGATGAGAGAGGAGGAGAAAAGACAGCAGGAGACAATGAAGGACCAAGAAACAGGGATGAGAGAGGAGGAGAAAAGACAGCAGGAGAAGACGAGACAGGATACAGAAACATGGGAGAGAGAAGGAGAGAACAGGGAGGAGACATGGAAGGACCGGGACAAGGGGATGAGCAAGAGGTAGATGGAGCCAGGAAAAGAAAAAACACTGCCACCACTGTAGAGTCCTGGGGGTATGACTGGCTGCACTTTGAGAAGGACAAGAAAGGCTATGTTACTAAGGTGTGGTGCTGCATCTGCAGGGAGCACTATAAAAACCGCACTGCACAACACATATACATACATAATACAGATACATACATAACTGGCAGCACAAATGTTAAAAAATGCACAGCCAAAACACATATTAACTCAAAAGCTCACATCACAGCATGTCAGCAAGCAAACCAGGCTTCAACTAATTCGAACACAGTTACACAGCTCCAGAAACTTAATAACAAAACTGAAACAAAGATGTGCAAATTATTTGATATTGCATACACTGTGGCATACACTGAGCAGCCTTTTAGTCTGTACAAGACTTTAGTCTCTGTGGAGCGCAAGCATGGGGTGGAGCTGGGGGTCACCTACCACAACTCAAAGTCCTATTTATTGAGAATATTGCTGGAAACATCAGAGACCAACTTCAAGCTCTTAAAAAATGTGAGCCTTTCTACTGCTCCTTATTTTTCGATGGAAGCACAGACAAAGGTACATCAGATAAAGAAGTCATAAGCATAAAGCTTATTGAACATGGCTCCCCCAGAATCAGACTACTTGGGTAAGGATAATATAGACAAATAGTCTCTGTTGAATGTTTTTTTTCCCCACAAGTAATTTCATGTTTTTTTTATAGCAATAGTGACATTCAGTAGAAAAGGGCAGGAAAGTTGGGAGAAAGGATGTAATGATGCAACATAGGTTGGGGTGATTGTAATCAAGCTTCCAGTTAATCGAAAGTCACTTCTTTCTTTGTGTTCCATATTTTTTAAAGTATTGCAGAGCCAACAACTTGTGATGCTGATGGGGTTTTCGAGGCCATAATGCATAAGTGTGCAGAAAATGACCTCGATCTGAGTGGCTGCTTGACTGCAACAGCAGCTGATGGAGCAGCTGTCAACTTTGGTAGGACAAATGGTATCCTCACTCAAACTACAAGAGTGTGTGCCATGGATGCTCAAAGTGCATTGTGTCGCCCACAGACTGGAACTGTGCCTGAAGGATGCCTTCAAGAGCACATACTTTGAACAGGTAGGACTAGTACTAGGTAGGACTAGTACTAGTACTAAAATACTACTAGGTACTACTAGGTACTAATAGAATGTGTAATAAAATGTCTCATAAATGCCTCATTTTCTGTTTTTCTTTGACCAAGATCGATGACCTCCTGATGAGACTCTACTCTCTCTACCATCGTTCCCCCCCAAAAATGGAGGGAGCTGAAGGCTATCGGAGAGGAACTTGAGGAGCATGTAGTTAAACCAGCTCGCTCCCAGGGGACCAGGTGGATAGACCACAGGAGGAGGGCTGTTTCCTGTCTTGCCACCACAAACTACAGGAGCATTGTCACCCACCTCCAGGAAAGACAGGACGAGGCTACGCCAGACAAGCAGAAGATAAGGGCACTGTTACGGCAGTTAACCTCGCCAAAGTTTGTACTTAATATGGCACTGTATCAGGATCTTTTATCTGTCCTGGCTGAACTGTCGCTTAATTTCCAAGGAGATCAACTGCCTCTGTCATGTGTGCGTACCAGGATCCTGGCTGCCCAGGCTGTGCTGCGTAAGCAAACTCAGAAGCCAGGTCCCTATCTCCGCCCCGTCCTTGAATCCTTCACCACCACCACTGAGGGATTTCAATACAATGGAGTAAATATCAGAAACTCCAACGTTACTGCAGAAGCCTTCTGTAACCATAGGAAAGACACAGTGGACAACATCATTGCATGCACTGGCAAGAGATTCTCTACTTTCTCCACTGATCCTGTGCTCCTGGCTGCAGAGATGTTTGATCCTGTGAATTTCCCAACAGAAGAAAAGCTCTTAGAGGAGTTTGGTGACGAAGAGATACATCATCTGTGCAAGCACTTTGAGCCTCTTCTGACCAAAAATGGCTGCAATGTGGCTGAGATAGACAGGGAGTGGTTTAGAGCAAAAGCTGACATAGTGTGCCACTATAAGGACCAAACTTTCCTCCCGCTATGGTCAAGGTTTCTGATGGAGAAGAGAAGCATGTACCCCAACCTGCTACACCTCATAAAAATAATCTTGGTGTTCCCTGTCTCTACCTTTCAAGTAGAGCGGCAGTTCTCAGTCATTAAGAGAATGCAGGGAGACTGGCGCTTAAGCCTGCATACATCCACCATTGAAGACCTCCTCCTCATCAAATCACAGGGTTGTGCTCCTGCAGATTATCAAAGCCAAGAATCTGTGGCAAGATGGTGGGCAGCTGGCATCAACAAAAAGAGGCCAAACATTCATCCATATGGTCCAAGGAACCCCAAAACATGCACTGCAAATCTCCCTGACTCCCCATCCTCATCTTCAAACGAGTCTAGTGACTCTGATTAAGGACCCAGCGTGACACAGGTGTCATGGCGTTTCAATGTTTCACAGTCATGGCGTTTCAATGTTTCACAGCCAGGTGTCATGGCGTTTCAGTGTTTTGCAAATGACATGAGAGTGCTATTTTTGAAAATAAAAAGTTGAATGTTTTCATTGTTGTTTATTTAGTTTATTTTATCTCATAATTTTCCTTGATTGAGAAATCGGTCTGGGCTCTTATGGGTTAATCAGTAGCCTATATGCTAGTATATGTTTACAGTACCGTTTACAATCAAACATTTTGATGCACTGTAGGCTCAATTTTGATCAATAAAAAATCTGTGTAGTAGTTTTTTGAGGACAGTCTGAAGATGCTCTTGCCTGAAGATGCTCTTGCACATTTGGTGTCAATTGAGCAAAAATTGTGAGTGGAGATTGGTTTAATAAGTTTTACAGTTTTTGAAGTGAGTGATGTACTTCATAATTTCCTGTGTACTTCAGTTAAGTTCAGTTGCTTTTATTGTCCCCTAAGGGAAACTTGGCTTGCAGACTGGTTAAAAAATAGACAACTATAAAAAACATAATCACATGTAAAAACAAGACAGACAAATCACAAGCAACAATCAGATTGATACGGTTCATTTTGTATTCTTTTTAGATATATTCAATAGTTTCTTATCTTCAGACATAAAAAAGTATAGGAGAAGTTTCTTTACCTGCTTGACAGTTTCGACTGAGACTCCAATCTTCCACAGAAGCGTCATTAGTCCTTACATTAAATTCATTATGGACGTGGACTTAAAAATCATTGTTTTATTTTATGGCCTTGGTGCCCTGGCTTTTGGCCTTTGTGCCCTCAAAAAATTGACAAGACAAAAGGCCAAGTGGCCTTGCCCCTAAAATGACGAAATTCCAGGCCTGGTACTGACTAATTTTGAAGCAGATCCGAGAAATTCCCTAGGAGGAATTAGTTAAAATAGAAGCCCAAAAAGTCAAAATGACCGCCGAGAGTGAAAATTAAAAATGAAAATAGCCGACTTCCTGTGGGATTTGGGACATGGGTCCAAGAGGCTTTTTTGTACGTCTTGGCACGTTCAATGGGCCTACCAAGTTTCATACATATTGGCGAAACGTGGCGCCGGGGCTGCTTTTTAAAAATCCTGTAGGGGGCGCTACAACCACGACAAACACGATTTTTGGTATGTGAGGTAGAGGCACCAGTCTACACGTGTCCTGTGAATTTAATATTCATAACTATTACGGTCTCCGCAGAATGATTTACCCGGCCACCAGAGCGCCACCTAGCGGCGTGATATTTTTCCCTTTTTAGGGGAGCCTCAGGGCGCCATGGGCAATCATCGTACCAATTTACATTTTAATCACATGTGCCGATGCGGAGATATAAATGGTTAACTTTGAAAGAGCGCCACCTTGTGGCGGTGGCCTCAAATTGTGCAAGATTGTGCACGATGCCTAATGAAGACATGATAAACTATTGATCCAAGGTTGGTGTCAATCGGCCATACCATTGTGAAGAAAGACCCCACTTCCTTTTTTGACGAAAAATCAACAGGAAGTGCTAATTTTATAACGTGCTTATTTTTTGAAATGTCAAAATACTTTAAATTCCTTTTTTTTGCCAGGACGGTCTCCAGGTCTTATGTGCAAAATTTCGTCGACATTTCGAGCTCGCGCGGAAAAAAAAATCTAGGCGGAAGTGGGCGTGGCCTATAAGGGAGATCCGATATCGCAGCAGGCCCGACACATATGCCAAATAAAATTCACGCAAAGTTTACGTTAAGGCAGTCAAAACATGCGTAATAGGGGCTAAGCGTAATAATAATAATAATAATAATAATAATAATAATAAACACACCAATTTCAATAGGGACCTTCCAGTTGTCACTGGCTCGGTCCCTAACTATATTCAGTGTGGAAAGCTCTCTAGGTCCTGCTCCTCTCTTTGAATCTCTCCTCACTCCTCTCTGCACTCCTCTCTCTCCTCCTCTGGACTCACACAGTAGTAATGACAAGCAGCTAATTAATGTAGCTAGCGCTACTTAGCAGCTAAAAAATGTAGTGTTAACGTTAGCTTGAGAGGCTGTAGCATTTATTAACTGACAAACTACATTTTCTGCTAATCTCTCTCTCTGCTGTTGCTGCTCCGTTCACTTTTACCACTTCACTGTCACTTTCTCTGCTCACTCACTTGTTGCACACTGCCATAAGGAGCTACGCTACTCTACGTTATGCTAACGTTACTCTACCTACGCTACTCACTACTCTAACGTGTATAAACTTGAACGTTAACTTACGTAGATGTCCTTTGAAGAATGAGAAGAGGGTCCGACATGATTTGCTGCGCTAGTTAATGACTCAAAACATGTCCAAAATAACGTCGTGTGTTGTTGCGCTCACACAGTGCGAGTAAAAATCATTAGTGGCGCATTGATATTAATGATCTTGTGAAATTTCAGTAGCGGCGCATGAATATAGGGGGAAACACTGAAGCTGTGTCTCAATTCAGGGGCTGCATCCTTCGAAGCACGCGTTTGAAGGCCGATTACGTCACAACGCCGCGCGAAGGCTGCGAATGCGTCCTTCAAATGCGTCCTTCTCTTGGAGGATGCACCGGAGTATCCTTCGCGGCCTCCCATATCCCAAGATCCTTTGCGCGCCGCTGTTCAGTGCCGGGAAAATACAATGGCGACACCAAGCGGCGATGAATAATACCTAATAATGAATAATACATTTAATAATAATAATAATAATAAAAGTAAGTATTGGGTTTTTATATTTAATTACTTTTACTTGTTACTACTTTTACTTTTACTAATTACTTATATTTTATTACTTTTATTATCCCTGCTTTATTTCCAGACTGTAAAACTGCAAAGTCTAGTTAAACGATTGGATTGAATAAAGAGCTACGTTTAGGATTATCACTATTATATGTTATACTTCATTCTTCTTTCTTATACTTTCTTCTGTCTGTTTTTTCTTCGTTTTCTCAACTGACGACTAACTGACAGTCAACGGCTACGTTACAAAGTAACAACTGACGGCAGGTGACGCAGCTGGTGACGCAACCAGGAAATGCTTCGAAGGCTAGACCGTCTCATTTAACAACGGTTGATGCGGCCTTCGAAGGTCTCTCAGAAGGAGTCGCGGCCGCGTCCTCCGAAGCATGCAGCCCCTGAATTGAGACGCAGCTTGAATGTTACTCCGGCTCCACTCTGGAGACTGCTGACTCTAGCTCTCTCACTAGGGATGTGCGTATCGATCCGCGAATATCGATACTTCCGATCTGGGGGTGTGTTTTTTAGAATCGATCTTTACATCAAAATTCCAAGTCCACTTTTACAAGAAATATTAATACTTTTTATGACGCAGACTCTAATCAATTTTCTATAAGTAAAAAGTGAAACCCGTGGTCAATATTTGTGTCGGATATGGAACTACTTTTCCTTCTGGCTTCCGCTTCCTGTCTGACTTGGCAGTTCGCGCACAGATATGCGCGTCGCATGCACACACGCCATCAGTCAGTCAGAGACAGCGGAGAAGGAAAGAAGCACAGGATGGCAGAGAGAAAGAGGAGCATCGTCTGGACACATTTCACAGCAGTAAGCTCGAATGAAGCTACCTATGATTTGTGCCCAAAGTGTCTCAGGTATTGCGGTAATACCACAAATCTCACAAAACACCTAAAGGTCAACCATAACAAAGAGCACGACGACTTGCAGCTGAGGAGATTAGAGGAGAGGGAGAGAGAGGGAGTGCAGGGAAAAGCCCCCACACCTGCGGCCGAATGAGGCAGACCTCTGTCTTGGAAGCCCTACAGAGAGGCAGGCAATATCCAGGTATAGTGAAAATACATCACAGTGCCCACCATCACAGGCATATAGACGTACATAAAATACCAGAATGTTTGTCAATTTTGCATTAAAACATAATATTTTATTTATTTCATTTTATTTATTTAGTTAGATAAAAATGTTTCCTCCCAGCTCAATATGTAGGCGCTGATTTGCACAGATTCTTTCTTGTCTTTAATTGCTCTGATTAAAGAGAAAAAACGTCTGATATTTGGCAGCTTGTTTAATTCTTATACAGAGGTATAAAATACATTTTTCATAATAACATTCACAAGTTTTCATTGTAAAAGTCATCATTTTCATATACACAAGTAGGACATCTAAAAGTATCAGAATCGGTATTGGTATCGGGATACTAGCCTTGGTATCACCTGGTATTGGATCGAAAGGAAAAATAGTGGTATCGCACATCCCTATCTCTCACCCAGGAGAGGGAGCGTGGCGTGCATCGTTTACGTCAGAGTTGACGTAACATAACTATATACACATTAACTACATAGCTTTACGTCACCTGTCTTGTCATTTTTTATCACAACAAAAAACGTAACGTAGGAATAAGACACATGGCCTGACTCCTCACTCTCACACAAAGTTAATGCAGTGAGGTAATGTGCTAATATGCTTGTGCGCCTAGCTAGGGGGTAAATAACCGGCAAGCAAATGAAACCGGTGTCCTGAAGCATACAGTATACACAAACGTGTTTAGCTAGTATTGACTAAATCTTATTTACACTTAGCTTACCTTTCTTTATGCTTCCTCTCTAAGTGCCGGTAAAAGTTGGACGTGGTCCCAGCTGTCTCCGTTGCTTTACAGAATTTACAAGTTGCGCTGTGTTTTCTTTTGGACGTAGTTGTGCACAAAAACTCTTTGTGGTTCAGGTAACCAAATTTTATTCCAGACAAGTTGGCTGACATCTTCTCACGGCCTCTTCTCCTGTCACTCACATGCAATTTTGTGGGGGCGTGTGAAAGGGGGCGGGAGGGGTGACAGCCGTTAACGGTGACAAAAATTTCAAATGATAAATGAGTCAAGTTATTGGTTGTAATCGAAGCAATACGATTTACGGAAAATCACATTAATGATATTAACAAGTTAATCCAAAAATGCACAGGCAATTTACTGATATCCCCACAGTTGTGGTCTTGACCGGTCTTGAAATAAAATCCCCAGTTCGCTTTGTCCGAGACCGAGACAAGACAGAGTAAAAATGCAGTCGATTCCGAGACGAGACCAAGACCTTCAGGACCGATCTCGACTACTACAACACTGGTGTCTGGGTGTCTGTCTGTCTGTCTAGTGTCTTTTTCTGGGTGTCTGTGTCTCTGTCTGTCTGTCTGTCTGTCTATCTGTCTGTGTTTTTCTGGGTGTCTTTCCATGTCTCTGTCTATCTGTCTGTCTGTGTCTCTGTCTGTCTGTCTGTCTGTGTCTCTGTATGTCTGTATATCTGGGTGTCTGTCTGTCTGTGTCTATGTCTATGTCTGTCTGTCTGTCTGTCTGCCTGGGCGTCTCTCTGTCCGTGTCTCTGTCTGTCTGGGTGTCTCTCTCTCCGTCTGGGTGTCTCTCTGTCTGTCTATCTATCTGTCTGTCTGTGTCTCTGTCTATCTCTCTGGTTGTCTGTCTGTCTGTCTGTCTGTTTCTCTGTCTGTCTATCTGTGTATCTATCTGTCTGTCTGTCTGGGTGTCTGTTTGTCTCTTTTTCTGGGTGTCTTTCTGTGTCTCTGTCTGCCCCGGTGTCTGTCTTTGTCTCTGTCTGTGTCTCTGTCTGTTTGGGTGTCTGTCTGTCTGTCTATCTGTCTGTTTCTCTGTCTGTCTGCCTGGGTGTCTCTCTGTCTGTCTGTGTCTTTTTCTGGGAGTGTTTCTGTGTCTCTGTCTGTCTGGGTGTCAGTCTGTCTGTCGGTGTCTTTTTCTGGGTGTCTGTCTGTGTCTCTGTGTGCCTGGGTGTCTGTCTGCGTCTCTGTCTGGGTGTCTATCTGTGTCTGTCTGTGTGTCTGTGTCTGTCTGTCTGTCTGGGTGTCTGTCTGTGTCTCTGTCTGTCTGTCTGTATCTCTGCCTGTCTGTCTGTCTGTCTGTGTCTATGTCTGTCTGGGTGGGTGTCTGTCTGTTTCTCTGTCCGTTTGTCTGTCTGTGTCTCTGTCTGCCTGGGGGTCTTTCCGTGTCTCTGTCTGTCTGGGTGTCTGTCTGTCCATGTCTCTGTCTGTCTTGGTGTCAGTATGTCTGTGTCTCTGTCTGTCTGTCTGTCTGTGTCTTTTTCTGGGTGTCTGTCTGTCTGTGTGTCTGTGTCTCTGTCTGTTTGTTTGGGTGTCTGTCTGTGTGTCTGTCTGTCTGTCTGGGTGGGTGTCTGTCTGTCTGTCTGTGTTTTTGTTTGTCTGTGTCTCTGTCTATCTTTCTGTGTCTTTTTCTGGGTGTCTGTCTGTGTCTCTGTGTGCCTGGGTGTCTGTCTGTGTCTCTGTCTGGGTGTCTATCTGTCTGGGTGTCTATCTGTGTCTCTGTCTGTTTGTCTATCTGTCTGTCTATCTGTCTGTTTCTCTGTCTGTGTGTCTGTCTGTCTGTCTGTGTCTTTGTCTGTCTGTCTGTGTCTTTGTCTGTCTGTCTGTCTGTCACCCAGTTATATTTATCGATGAAGCCTGTCAACCAATCAATTAACTAAATTCCAAGCATGCCTTAAGGATATAAAAAGTTGGATGACCTACAATTTTCTGATGTTAAATTCAGACAAAACTGAAGTTCTTGTAATTGGACCCAAACACCTCAGAAACTCTCTCTCTAGAGACTTAGTTACTTTAGATGGGATCACCCTGGCCTGCAGCTCCACCGTAGAGAATCTCGGAGTTGTTTTTGATCAGGATTTGTCCTTTAATGTCCACATAAAACAAATTTCGAGGACTGCATTCTTCCATTTACGTAACATCGCCAAAATCAGACGCATTGTATCTCAAGGAGATGCAGAAAAACTAGTCCACGCATTTGTTACTTCTAGGCTGGACTATTGTAACTCTTTGTTATCAGGCTGCTCTCTTAGGTCTCTTAGGACTTTGCAGCTAATTCAGAATGCTGCTGCACGTGTTCTGACAGGAACCAAGATCAGAGATCACATCTCTCCCATTTTGGCTTTCTTGCATTGGCTACCTGTTAAATCTAGAATAGAATTTAAAATTCTTCTCCTTACATACAAGGCTCTTCATGGTCAGGCACCATCATATCTAAAAGAGCTCATAATACCTTACTACCCCTCATGGGCGGATCTACCAGGGTGGCATAGGGTGGCAAATGCCACCCTAAAAGAAAGCCTTGCCACCCCTGCTGCCACCCCAGTTGGCAGCAACGAATTAAAAGAAAAATTATGGCCAATTTGACATTTACGAGCGTGAATCTCCAATGTCCGACTGCAGTGAATGCAGCACGAGATGACGCCAGAGCGACAAGAGACTGAGAACTGAGTGGCGCGAAGCGAGGGAGATAGGAGGTGCGAGGAAAGGAGACACGGGAGGAAAGAGATAAAAACTGATTAACTATCTATCAAGAAATGAAATTATATTGAAAGCACAGTGCTAGCATAGTTGCGATGCTGATTTTGAGATGATAAAAATCAGGTTGAAGAACCTGAGTTATTTCGCTAACTATACATGAAATGTTAGCTAGGTCTGACGTTAGTTCTGTGTAAAGTAGGCTAAAAAAGCTAATATTGATTCAACGTCTGTCAAGGAAAACATTGTAAAGTTACTTTGAATCTTACAGAAATGAAGAGGAAAGGTAGCATACGTAATTTTTTCTCACCAAAGAGAAAGGCGAGAGAAATAGAAAATGAACAACTGAGCAAGGTAGACGGAGAAGATGAGGTGGAAGGAGAGAGAGAAGACAAAGACGAGGTGGAAGGAGAGAGAAAAGAGGTGGAAGGAGAGAGAGAAAACAAAGACGAGGTGGAAGGAGAGAGAAAAGAGGTGGAAGGAGAGAGAGAAGACAAAGACGAGGTGGAAGGAGAGAGAAAAGAGGTGGAAGGAGAGAGAGAAGACAAAGACAAGGTGGAAGGAGAGAGAAAAGAGGTGGAAGGAGAGAGAGAAGACAAAGACGAGGTGGAAGGAGAGAGAGAAGGGCAACAGAAACATGACAGAGATAGAATATTAATGGCCAAGGCGACCAGGGACAGGAGGAGGTGGGAGAACACCACAGTGGTGAAGATATGGAGGAGGGAGAACATCACCAAGATGAGGAGGGAGAAAGGGAGAGACAAGATAACGTGCAGGGCACAGACAGTGAAAGGGAAAGGAGAGCGCCTGAGCCATCACCAACCATCTCCAGTCGAGCTGGTCCACATGGTATGGAAATTGTTGCTGCATAGTATACTATGAATAAGAACAACAAATGACAAAGACGGACATTTTGCTATAAGGTGTATTTAAGAGACATTACTTAGACTTCTTCAAATAAATATAAATATCCGTGTTTGCTTAAATATGAATAATTGGGAAAACTTGTCAGTGTGATAGTGTGATGAGATGGGGACAGAGTTTTAATATTTTGTGTACGATGTATTTCAGATCTATTGCTCAGATTAAATTCCAAAATTAAACAAATGAACCTAAAAATACTCTCCCAGGCTAAAATGTTAGTGTGTGTTAACACAGTCTGATGGTTATATCTAACCAATGACAGTTCCAAATTGATTATGTTTTTACTAGTTGTTATATTGTATAATTAGTTCAGATGTAATGCAGTTTGAATCTTTCCTCCCTTCCATCTTCTAGACGTATCCAAGTCCAGGTGTGAGGTGCCAATGCAGCCAATGTGCGAGAGTTTCCCTAAGACCCTCCAGGGAGGAGCCAGGAGAAGCTTCCGCAGCGCAGTCTCATCCCTGGTTAGAATACTTGCAATCGAAAGATGCAGCTTACTGTTTTGCTTGTAGGCGTTTTTCCCTCCCTGTTGCTCCAAGGACTGTTTTCACCTCATTCGAGGGTTATCGTAACTGGAAAAAGGCTACAATGAAAGACAGTGGTTTCTGTTCTCATGCCAGATCTGAAGGCCATGTAAATGCAATGTTTGCATGGACAGAGAACAAGAAAATTATGGATAAAAATACCTCAATGTTTGGACTAATGGATAAGCAAAAAAAGAAGCAGGTGGCTGAAAATCAATACAACATTAGCTGAAATTTTAGTTCTAACAGCCACAGAAAACATAGCACAGCGGGGTCACAGGGAGTCTCTCCACTCAGAAAAATAGGGTGCTTTCTGTCTATGTTAGACTTGCTGGGTAACCATAACCCCATCATTAAAAAAAGACTTGAACAACAAGCTAAAAATGCAAAATACACGAGTAAAACAACACAGAATGAAATACGAGTGCTTGGCTGTAATGGTCAAAGAGGAAATCATCCAGGAAGTTAAAACGAGCAAGCAGTTTTCAGTTATTGTTGATTAAACTAAAGATGTTCAGAAAAAGGAGCAAATGTAATTTTGTTCTGAGATATTTTTACAACGGTGTGGTTCATGAAAGCTTTCTTGAGTTTGAAGTGGCAGAACACCTGAATGCTGCCTCCTTAAGTGACAAGATTATATGCTTCCTTGAGAAGCATGGGCTGGAGTACAAGAAAAACCTTGTAGGCCAGGGCTACGATGGGGCAGCAGTGATGCGTGGGGCACATGCAGGTGTTCAAGCAAAAATAAAAGAAGTAGCCAAACATGCCTTCTGTGTTCACTGTAGTGCACACTGCTTGAACTTAGTTATAGTAGACGCTGTAAAAAGTGTGGCAGATGCAGGAAACTTCTTCTCATTATTGGAACGACTGTTTGTATTCATGTCTGGGTCTTATGTACATAACAAATGGCTGGAAGTGCAGCGGGAGATGTTTGATGGTGCACCAAGGGAACTCCAACAGCTAAGTGATACACGTTGGGCCTGTAGGCACATAGCATGTCGTAATATTATGGACAGGTTGCCTGCAATAGTACAGGTGCTTGAAGAGATCGCATCTGAGAACCATCCACAAAGAGCTGTTGAAGCAAGAGGGATATTGGCTCAAATTGATCTGAATTTTGCTGGATCTCTTGTTCTGTTCAGAAAGGTCCTGAGTGACTCCAAATTTTTATCAGACATGCTCCAGTCTAAAACAGTGGACTATGCTAAGGCTGTTGAACTTATTGAAGCACTTAAAGAGACACTGGTCCAGTACCGTAGTCAAGCCTCTTTTGAGGACATGTGGAGTGAAACACATGATTTATGTCAACGAAGTAACATTGATACAACTCAGCGAAAACCAAAGAGGCCAAGACAGACAACAAAGGTGCTTCAGGATACTGTCATTCACTGCACCTTGGGACAGCATGTAGTTCCAGATAGCAAACACACTTTTTGTGTCTCTGTGTACTATCCAGTTCTGGATAACATGATTGGAGAAATAGGAAGAAGATTTTCTAACACAAACTGTAACATTATGCAGGGTGTCCAGGCACTAAATCCGTCAAGTCCAACTTTTTTGAGAGAGGAGGCTGTTCTGTTATTGGCTGAAGCTTATGATATTATCAAATATTGAGGATCTCAAACACGAGTTACATCAGACGAGGAGAGTACTAGACAGAAAAAAGGGGGAAAAGGAGAGTCCTACCACTCTAATGGAGTTCACTCAGTTTTTGGACCCATACCAGGATGTTTTTTATGAGTTGTTCAGGTTGTGTAAAATAGCGGTTGTTTTACCTGTGAGCAGTGCATCCTGTGAACGAAGTTTTTCATCTCTCAGGCTCATAAAGACTTATTTGCGGTCTACTATGACAGAAAAGAGACTATCGAGTTTGGCTGTACTCAGCATTGAATCAAAATGCACAAAAGCATTAGATCTAGATAAATTTGTGAAGCGTTTTGCTGAGCAACATGGAAATCGCCGCATTCAGCTGTTATAGGCATGACAACTTCATGTTATGCTCACTGGTGAGCCTTTACAAAGCTGTTAAAATGATGACCTTAACAGAATCTGCACTTTAAATTTCTGTATTTATATCTTTGTTTTGGCAACTGAGAAAATCTGATATCACCTTTAATAAAACCTAAAGTGTGAGAAAAATAAAGTTTAAAATGTGACACTGGTGTAAATGGTGTAAATCCTGCTGAACATGAAGCAGTGTTGTTGTTGTTGTTGTTTAATGTCTCTTCTTTTGAAAAACAGTATAAAACTGTCCAGAAACGGCCTGTATGAACCTACTCACAAAATGTTTTTGTACTTTTTCAGACTGGGAGCAAAATGTACGTGTTTTTATGTGACTCCTTTTCAGGTTTGTGGAGATTTTGATGTAACATACCCTTTTGTAACTCTGTGAGCCTTTTTGTGTAATTTGTTGATACAGCAGCTCATATTTACATGCATGAAATGCCCCTTTCATGTTGCCTTAACTGCTGTGAATATTGTATATACTGTACTGTATTTCTCGTCACTTTATCAGTAAAGACCTCATCTGTCAAAAAATTGTTCAAGCTACTGAGGGACAAATGGGGAGAATGGCTATTCTGAGTAAACAATAAAAGCGATGTCCAGTACCTCGTTTGAGTGCGGTGACCCATTTAAGTTAAGTTTTTCTTTGGATAGTTTCTTCTTGTACAAATGCTGCCTGTAACGCTGCCCTTTGCTTCCCCTCTCACACATCTGCCACTCATCACCTGTGTCTTACCTTAATGCCTCTCCTGTGATAATGCCCCACCTACAGTCGTGTTAGCATACTTCTATCTCCTATTAAGTGAGATCACATTGTATGGTCACTTATATTCCTAATATGAACTGTTTCACATGAAACCTCAAATGCAAGACTTTGATTGCATGAGATTATGTTTTTCTGTATGAGTTTGTAAATGGCAGCCCGTGCCCTTTTGTAGTGTGTACATACTATTTCTCATCAAACTTTGATAACTGTGATTAAATTCAGTATATATACGTCTGCCATATGTTGCCACCCCTCAAAAATTCCTGCCCCCCTCTCGCCACCCCATAAATATTTTTCTAGATCCGCCCCTGCTAAAAATTGACCAAAACTGACCTGAAACTGACCTGAAAATTGACCAAAAACCAACCAACAGACTAAAAACTGATGAAAACCGATCAAAACTGACCTAGAACTGACCTGAAATTGACCAAAAACCAACCAACAGACTAAAAACTGACCAAAACTGACATGAAAAGTGACCAAAAACCAACCATCAGACTAAAAACTGACCAAAACTGATAAAAACTGACCAAAAACAACCAACAGACTAAAAACTGACCAAAACTGACCTGAAATTGACCAAAAACCAACCAACAAACTAAAAAACTGACCAAAACGGACGTGAAAATTAACCAAAAACCAACCAACAGACTAAAAACTGACCAAAACTCACAGGAAAATTGACCAAAAACCAACCAACAGACTAAAAACTGACCAAAACTGATCAAAACTGACCTGGAACCTACCTGAAATTGACCAAAAACCAACCAACAGACTAAAAACTGGCCGAAACTCACAGGAAAAGTGACCAAAAACCAACCAACAGACTAAAAACTGACCAAAACTGAACAAAACTGACCCGAAATTGACCAAAGACCAACCAACAGACTAAAAACTGACCAAAACTGACCTGAAATTGACCAAAGACCAACCAACAGACTAGAAACAGACCAAAACTGACCTGGAACTGACCTGAAATTGACCAAAAACCAACCTACAGACTAAAAACTGACCTAAACTGACCTGGAACTGACCTGAAAATTGACCAAAAACCAACCAACAGACTAAAAACTGACCAAAACTGACCTGAAAATTGACTAAAAACTGAAGTCTGTTGGTTGGTATTTGGTCAATTTCAGGTCCGTTCCAGGTCAGTTTTCATCAGTTTTGGTCAGTTTTTAGTCTGTTGGTTGGTTTTTGGTCAATTTTCAAGTCCGTTTTGGTCAGTTTTTAGTCTGTTGGTTGATTTTTTGGTCAATTTCAGGTCGGTTCCAGGTCAGTTTTGGTCAGTTTTTAGTCTGTTGGTTGGTCTTTGGTCAATTTCAGGTCAGTTCCAGGTCAGTTTTGATCAGTTTTGGTCTGTTTCTAGTCTGTTGGTTGGTCTGTGGTCAATATCAGGTCAGTTCCAGGCCAGTCCTGATCAGTTTCTAGTCTGTTGGTTGGTCTTTGGTCAATTTCAGGTCAGTTCCAGGTCAGTTTTGATCAGTTTTTAGTCTGTTGGTTGGTCTTTGGTCAATTTCAGGTCAGTTACAGGTCAGTTTTGGTCAGTTTTTAGTCTGTTGGTTGGTCTTTGGTCAATTTCAGGTCAGTTCCAGGTCAGTTTTGGTCAGTTTCTAGTCTGTTGGTTGGTTTTTGGTCACTTTTCCTGTGAGTTTTGGTCAGTTTTTAGTCTGTTGTTTGGTTTTTGGTCAATTTCAGGTCGGTTCCAGGTCAGTTTTGATCAGTTTTGGTCTGTTTCTAGTCCGTCGGTTGGTCTTTGGTCAATTTCAGGGCAGTTCCAGGTCAGTTTTTAGTCTGTTGGTTGGTCTGTGGTCAATTTCAGGTCAGTTCCAGGTCAGTTTTGATCAGTTTTGGTCAGTTTTTAGTCTGCATGTTGGTTTTTGGTCAATTTCAGGTCGGTTCGAGGTCAGTTTTGATCAGTTTTGGTCTGTTTCTAGTCTGTTGGTTGGTCTTTGGTCAATTTCAGGTCAGTTCCAGGTCAGTTTTGATCAGTTTTGGTCAGTTTTTAGTCTGCATGTTGGTTTTTGGTCAATTTCAGGTCGGTTCCAGGTCAGTTTTGGTCAGTTTCTAGTCTGTTGGTTGGTCTTTGGTCAATTTCAGGTCAGTTCCAGGTCAGTTTTGATCAGTTTTTAGTCTGTTGGTTGGTTTTTGGTCAATTTCAGGTTGGTTCCAGGTCAGTTTTGATCAATTTTGGTCAGTTTTTACTCTGTCGGTTGGTTTTTTGGTCAATTTCAGGTCGGTTCCAGGTCAGTTTTGATCAGTTCTGGTCAGTTTTTAGTCTGTAGATTGGTTTTTGGTCAATTTCAGGTCAGTTCCAGGTCAATTTTGGTCTGTTTCTAGTCTGTTGGTTGGTCTGTGGTCAATTTCAGGTCAGTTCCAGGCCAGTCTTGATCAGTTTTTAGTCTGTTGGTTGTTTTTTGGTCAATTTCAGGTCAGTTCCAGGTCAGTTTTGGTCAGTTTTTAGTCTGTTGGTTGGTCTTTGGTCAATTTCAGGTCAGTTCCAGGTCAGTTTTGATCAGTTTTGGTCAGTTTTTAGTCTGTTGGTTGGTTTTTCGTCAATTTCAGGTCGGTTCCAGGTCAGTTTTGGTCAGTTTTTAGTCTGTTGGTTGGTCTTTGGTCAATTTCAGGTCAGTTCCAGGACAGTTTTGATCAGTTCTGGTCTGTTTCTAGTCTGTTGGTTGGTCTGTGGTCAGTATCAGGTCAGTTCCAGGCCAGTCCAGATCAGTTTCTAGTCTGTTGGTTGGTCTTTGGTCAATTTCAGGTCAGTTCCAGGTCAGTTTTGATCAGTTTTTAGTCTGTTGGTTGGTCTTTGGTCAATTTCAGGTCAGTTACAGGTCAGTTTTGGTCAGTTTTTAGTCTGTTGGTTGGTCTTTGGTCAATTTCAGGTCAGTTCCAGGTCAGTTTTGGTCAGTTTTTAGTCTGTTGGTTGGTTTTTGGTCAATTTCAGGTCGGTTCCAGGTCAGTTTTGGTCAGTTTTTAGTCTGTTGGTTGGTCTTTGGTCAATTTCAGGTCGGTTCCAGGTCAGTTTTGGTCAGTTTTGGTCTGTTTCTAGTCTGTTGGTTGGTCTTTGGTCAATTTCAGGGCAGTTCTAGGTCAGTTTTTAGTCTGTTGGTTGGTTTCTGGTCAATTTCAGGTCGGTTCCAGGTCAATTTTGATCAGTTTTGGTCTGTTTCTAGTCTGTTGGTTGGTCTGTGGTCAATTTCAGGTCAGTTCCAGGTCAGTTTTGATCAGTTTTGGTCGGTTTCTAGTCTGTTGGTTGGTCTTTGGTCAATTTCAGGTCAGTTCCAGGTCAGTTTTGATCAGTTTTGGTCTGTTTCTAGTCTGTAGGTTGTTTTGTCGTCAATTTCAGGTCAGTTCCAGGTCAGTTTTGATCAGATTTGGTCTGTTTCTAGTCTGTTGGTTGGTCTTTGGTCAATTTCAGGTCAGTTCCAGGTCAGTCTTGATCAGTTTTTAGTTTGTTGGTTGGTTTTTGGTCAATTTCAGGTTGGTTCCAGGTCAGTTTTGATCAATTTTGGTCAGTTTTTACTCTGTCGGTTGGTTTTTGGTCAATTTCAGGTCGGTTCCAGGTCAGTTTTGGTCAGTTTTTAGTCTGTTGGTTGGCTTTTGGTCACTTTTCCTGTGAGATTTGGTCAGTTTTTAGTCTGTTGGTTGGTTTTTGGTCAATTTCAGGTCGGTTCCAGGTCAGTTTTGATCAGTTTTGGTCTGTTTCTAGTCTGTTGGTTGGTCTTTGGTCAACTTCAGGTCAGTTCCAGGTCAGTTTTGGTCAGTTTTTAGTCTGTTGGTTGGTCTTTGGTCAATTTCAGGTCGGTTCCAGGTCAGTTTTGATCAGTTTTGGTCTGTTTCTAGTCTGTTGGTTGGTCTTTGGTCAATTTCAGGTCAGTTCCAGGTCAGTTTTGGTCAGTTTTTAGTCTGTTGGTTGGTCTTTGTTCAATTTCAGGTCAGTTCCAGGTAGGTTTTGATCAGTTTTTAGTCTGTAGGTTGGTTTTTTGTCAATTTCAGGTCGTTTCCAGGTCAGTTTTGATCAATTTTTAGTCTGTTGGTTGGTCTTTGGTCACTTTACCTGTGAGTTTTGGTCAGTTTTTAGTCTGTTGGTTGGTCTTTGGTCAATTTCAGGTCGGTTCCAGGTCAGTTTTGATCAGTATTGGTCAGTTTTTAGTCTGTTGGTTGGTCTTTGGTCAATTTCAGGTCAGTTCCAGGTCAGTGTTGACCAGTTTTGGTCAGTTTTTAGCCTGTAGGTTGTTTTTTGGTCAATTTCTGGGCAGTTCCAGGTCAGTTTTAATCAGTTTTGGTCTGTTTGTAGTCTGTTGGTTGATCTGTGGTCAATTTCAGCTCAGTTCCAAGTCAGTTTTGATCAGTTTTTAGTCTGTTGGTTGGTCTTTGGTCAATTTCAGGTCAGTTACAGGTCAGTTTTGGTCAGTGTTTTAGTCTGTTGGTTCGTCTTTGGTCAATTTCAGGTCAGTTCCAGGTCAGTTTTTAGTCTGTTGGTTGGTTTTTGGTCACTTTTCCTGTGAGATTTGGTCAGTTTTTAGTCTGTTGGTTGGTTTTTGGTCAATTTCAGGTCGGTTCCAGGTCAGTTTTGGTCAGTTTTTAGTCTGTTGGTTGGTCTTTGGTCAATTTCAGGTCGGTTCCAGGTCAGTTTTGGTCAGTTTTGGTCTGTTTCTAGTCTGTTGGTTGGTCTTTGGTCAATTTCAGGGCAGTTCTAGGTCAGTTTTTAGTCTGTTGGTTGGTTTCTGGTCAATTTCAGGTCGGTTCCAGGTCAATTTTGATCAGTTTTGGTCTGTTTCTAGTCTGTTGGTTGGTCTGTGGTCAATTTCAGGTCAGTTCCAGGTCAGTTTTGATCAGTTTTGGTCGGTTTCTAGTCTGTTGGTTGGTCTTTGGTCAATTTCAGGTCAGTTCCAGGTCAGTTTTGATCAGTTTTGGTCTGTTTCTAGTCTGTAGGTTGTTTTGTCGTCAATTTCAGGTCAGTTCCAGGTCAGTTTTGATCAGATTTGGTCTGTTTCTAGTCTGTTGGTTGGTCTTTGGTCAATTTCAGGTCAGTCTTGATCAGTTTTTAGTTTGTTGGTTGGTTTTTGGTCAATTTCAGGTTGGTTCCAGGTCAGTTTTGATCAATTTTGGTCAGTTTTTACTCTGTCGGTTGGTTTTTGGTCAATTTCAGGTCGGTTCCAGGTCAGTTTTGGTCAGTTTTTAGTCTGTTGGTTGGCTTTTGGTCACTTTTCCTGTGAGATTTGGTCAGTTTTTAGTCTGTTGGTTGGTTTTTGGTCAATTTCAGGTCGGTTCCAGGTCAGTTTTGATCAGTTTTGGTCTGTTTCTAGTCTGTTGGTTGGTCTTTGGTCAACTTCAGGTCAGTTCCAGGTCAGTTTTGGTCAGTTTTTAGTCTGTTGGTTGGTCTTTGGTCAATTTCAGGTCGGTTCCAGGTCAGTTTTGATCAGTTTTGGTCTGTTTCTAGTCTGTTGGTTGGTCTTTGGTCAATTTCAGGTCAGTTCCAGGTCAGTTTTGGTCAGTTTTTAGTCTGTTGGTTGGTCTTTGTTCAATTTCAGGTCAGTTCCAGGTAGGTTTTGATCAGTTTTTAGTCTGTAGGTTGGTTTTTTGTCAATTTCAGGTCGTTTCCAGGTCAGTTTTGATCAATTTTTAGTCTGTTGGTTGGTCTTTGGTCACTTTACCTGTGAGTTTTGGTCAGTTTTTAGTCTGTTGGTTGGTCTTTGGTCAATTTCAGGTCGGTTCCAGGTCAGTTTTGATCAGTATTGGTCAGTTTTTAGTCTGTTGGTTGGTCTTTGGTCAATTTCAGGTCAGTTCCAGGTCAGTGTTGACCAGTTTTGGTCAGTTTTTAGCCTGTAGGTTGTTTTTTGGTCAATTTCTGGGCAGTTCCAGGTCAGTTTTAATCAGTTTTGGTCTGTTTGTAGTCTGTTGGTTGATCTGTGGTCAATTTCAGCTCAGTTCCAAGTCAGTTTTGATCAGTTTTTAGTCTGTTGGTTGGTCTTTGGTCAATTTCAGGTCAGTTACAGGTCAGTTTTGGTCAGTGTTTTAGTCTGTTGGTTGGTCTTTGGTCAATTTCAGGTCAGTTCCAGGTCAGTTTTTAGTCTGTTGGTTGGTTTTTGGTCACTTTTCCTGTGAGATTTGGTCAGTTTTTAGTCTGTTGGTTGGTTTTTGGTCAATTTCAGGTCGGTTCCAGGTCAGTTTTGATCAGTTTTGGTCCGTTTCTAGTCTGTTGGTTGGTCTTTGGTCAATTTCAGGTCAGTTCCAGGTCAGTTTTGATCAGTTTTTAGTCTGTTGGTTGGTCTGTGGTCAATTTCAGGTCAGTTCTAGGTCAGTTTTGATCAGTTTTGGTCAGTTTTTAGTCTGTTGGTTGGTTTTTGGTCACTTTTCCTGTGAGATTTGGTCAGTTTTTAGTCTGTTGGTTGGTCTTTGGTCAATTTCAGGTCGGTTCCAGGTCAGTTTTGGTCAGTTTTGGTCTGTTTCTAGTCTGTTGGTTGGTCTTTGGTCAAATTCATGGCAGTTCTAGGTCAGTTTTTAGTCTGTTGGTTGGTTTTTGGTCAATTTCAGGTCGGTTCCAGGTCAGTTTTGATCAGTTTTGGTCTGTTTCTAGTCTGTTGGTTGGTCTTTGGTCAATTTCAGGTCAGTTCCAGGTCAGTTTTGGTCAGTTTTTAGTCTGTTGGTTGGTTTTTGGTCAATTTCAGGTCAGTTCCAGGTCAGTTTTGATCAGTTTTGGTCTGTTTCTAGTCTGTTGGTTGGTCTTTGGTCAATTTCAGGACAGTTCCAGGTCAGTTTTGATCAGTTTTGGTCTGTTTCTAGTCTGTTGGTTGGTCTTTGGTCAATTTCAGGTCAGTTCCAGGTCAGTTTTGGTCAGTTTTGGTCTGTTTCTAGTCTGTTGATTGGTCTTTGGTCAATTTCAGGGCAGTTCTAGGTCAGTTTTGATCAGTTTTGGTCTGTTTCTAGTCTGTTGGTTGGTCTGTGGTCAATTTCAGGTCAGTTCCAGGCCAGTCTTGATCAGTTTTTAGTCTGTTGGTTGGTCTGTGGTCAATTTCAGGTCAGTTCCAGGTCAGTTTTGGTCAGTTTTTAGTCTGTAGGTTGGTTTTTGGTCAATTTCAGGTCAGTTTTGGTCAGTTTTTAGTCTGTTGGTTGGTTTTTGGTCAATTTCAGGGCAGTTCCAGGTCAGTTTTTAGTCTGTAGGTTGGTCTTTGGTCAATTTCAGGTCAGTTCCAGGTCAGTTTTGATCAGTTTTGGTCTGTTTCTACTGTGTTGGTTGGTCTGTGGTCAATTTCAGGTCAGTTCCAGGCCAGTCTTCATCAGTTTTTAGTCTGTTGGTTGGTTTTTGGTCAATTTCAGGTCGGTTCCAGGTCAGTTTTGATCAGTTTTGGTCAGTTTTTAGTCTGTTGGTTGGTCTTTGGTCAATCTCAGGTCAGTTTTGGTCAGTTTTTAGTCTGTAGGTTGGTTTTTGGTCAATTTCAGGGCAGTTCCAGGTCAGTTTTTAGTCTGTTGGTTGGTCTTTGGTCAATTTCAGGTCAGTTCCAGGTCAGTTTTGATCAGTTTTGGTCTGTTTCTAGTGTGTTGGTTGGTCTGTGGTCAATTTCAGGTCAGTTCCAGGCCAGTCTTGATCAGTTTTTAGTCTGTTGGTTGGTTTTTGGTCAATTTCAGGTCGGTTCCAGGTCAGTTTTGATCAGTTTTTAGTCTGTAGGTTGGTTTTTGGTCAATTTCAGGGCAGTTCCAGGTCAGTTTTTAGTCTGTTGGTTGGTCTTTGGTCAATTTCAGGTCAGTTCCAGGTCAGTTTTGATCAGTTTTGGTCTGTTTCTAGTCTGTTGGTTGGTCTGTGGTCAATTTCAGGTCAGTTCCAGGCCAGTCTTGATCAGTTTTTAGTCTGTTGGTTGGTCTGTGGTCAATTTCAGGTCAGTTCCAGGTCAGTTTTGGTCAGTTTTGGTCAGTTTTTAGTCTGTAGGTTGGTTTTTGGTCAATTTCAGGTCAGTTTTGGTCAGTTTTTAGTCTGTTGGTTGGTTTTTGGTCAATTTCAGATCAGTTTTGGTCAGTTTTTAGTCTGTTGGTTGGTTTTTGGTCAATTTCAGGTCGGTTCCAGGTCAGTTTTGATCAGTTTTTATTCTGTAGGTTGGTTTTTGGTCAATTTCAGGGCAGTTCCAGGTCAGTTTTTAGTCTGTAGGTTGGTCTTTGGTCAATTTCAGGTCAGTTCCAGGTCAGTTTTGATCAGTTCTGGTCTGTTTCTACTGTGTTGGTTGGTCTGTGGTCAATTTCAGGTCAGTTCCAGGCCAGTCTTCATCAGTTTTTAGTCTGTTGGTTGGTTTTTGGTCAATTTCAGGTCGGTTCCAGGTCAGTTTTGATCAGTTTTGGTCAGTTTTTAGTCTGTTGGTTGGTCTTTGGTCAATCTTAGGTCAGTTTTGGTCAGTTTTTAGTCTGTAGGTTGGTTTTTGGTCAATTTCAGGGCAGTTCCAGGTCAGTTTTTAGTCTGTTGGTTGGTCTTTGGTCAATTTCAGGTCAGTTCCAGGCCAGTTTTGATCAGTTTTGGTCTGTTTCTAGTCTGCTGGTTGGTCTGTGGTCAATTTCAGGTCAGTTCCAGGCCAGTCTTGATCAGTTTTTAGTCTGTTGGTTGGTCTGTGGTCAATTTCAGGTCAGTTCCAGGTCAGTTTTGGTCAGTTTTTAGTCTGTAGGTTGGTTTTTGGTCAATTTCAGGTCAGTTTTGGTCAGTTTTTAGTCTGTTGGTTGGTTTTTGGTCAATTTCAGGTCGGTTCCAGGTCAGTTTTGATCAGTTTTTATTCTGTAGGTTGGTTTTTGGTCAATTTCAGGGCAGTTCCAGGTCAGTTTTTAGTCTGTAGGTTGGTCTTTGGTCAATTTCAGGTCAGTTCCAGGTCAGTTTTGATCAGTTTTGGTCTGTTTCTACTGTGTTGGTTGGTCTGTGGTCAATTTCAGGTCAGTTCCAGGCCAGTCTTCATCAGTTTTTAGTCTGTTGGTTGGTTTTTGGTCAATTTCAGGTCGGTTCCAGGTCAGTTTTGATCAGTTTTGGTCAGTTTTTAGTCTGTTGGTTGGTCTTTGGTCAATCTCAGGTCAGTTTTGGTCAGTTTTTAGTCTGTAGGTTGGTTTTTGGTCAATTTCAGGGCAGTTCCAGGTCAGTTTTTAGTCTGTTGGTTGGTCTTTGGTCAATTTCAGGTCAGTTCCAGGTCAGTTTTGATCAGTTTTGGTCTGTTTCTAGTGTGTTGGTTGGTCTGTGGTCAATTTCAGGTCAGTTCCAGGCCAGTCTTGATCAGTTTTTAGTCTGTTGGTTGGTTTTTGGTCAATTTCAGGTCGGTTCCAGGTCAGTTTTGATCAGTTTTTAGTCTGTAGGTTGGTTTTTGGTCAATTTCAGGGCAGTTCCAGGTCAGTTTTTAGTCTGTTGGTTGGTCTTTGGTCAATTTCAGGTCAGTTCCAGGTCAGTTTTGATCAGTTTTGGTCTGTTTCTAGTCTGTTGGTTGGTCTGTGGTCAATTTCAGGTCAGTTCCAGGCCAGTCTTGATCAGTTTTTAGTCTGTTGGTTGGTCTGTGGTCAATTTCAGGTCAGTTCCAGGTCAGTTTTGGTCAGTTTTGGTCAGTTTTTAGTCTGTAGGTTGGTTTTTGGTCAATTTCAGGTCAGTTTTGGTCAGTTTTTAGTCTGTTGGTTGGTTTTTGGTCAATTTCAGATCAGTTTTGGTCAGTTTTTAGTCTGTAGGTTGGTTTTTGGTCAATTTCAGGGCAGTTCCAGGTCAGTTTTTAGTCTGTTGGTTGGTCTTTGGTCAATTTCAGGTCAGTTCCAGGCCAGTTTTGATCAGTTTTGGTCTGTTTCTAGTCTGCTGGTTGGTCTGTGGTCAATTTCAGGTCAGTTCCAGGCCAGTCTTGATCAGTTTTTAGTCTGTTGGTTGGTCTGTGGTCAATTTCAGGTCAGTTCCAGGTCAGTTTTGATCAGTTTTTAGTCTGTAGGTTGGTTTTTGGTCAATTTCAGGGCAGTTCCAGGTCAGTTTTTAGTCTGTAGGTTGGTCTTTGGTCAATTTCAGGTCAGTTCCAGGTCAGTTTTGATCAGTTTTGGTCTGTTTCTACTGTGTTGGTTGGTCTGTGGTCAATTTCAGGTCAGTTCCAGGCCAGTCTTCATCAGTTTTTAGTCTGTTGGTTGGTTTTTGGTCAATTTCAGGTCGGTTCCAGGTCAGTTTTGATCAGTTTTGGTCAGTTTTTAGTCTGTTGGTTGGTCTTTGGTCAATCTTAGGTCAGTTTTGGTCAGTTTTTAGTCTGTAGGTTGGTTTTTGGTCAATTTCAGGGCAGTTCCAGGTCAGTTTTTAGTCTGTTGGTTGGTCTTTGGTCAATTTCAGGTCAGTTCCAGGCCAGTTTTGATCAGTTTTGGTCTGTTTCTAGTCTGCTGGTTGGTCTGTGGTCAATTTCAGGTCAGTTCCAGGCCAGTCTTGATCAGTTTTTAGTCTGTTGGTTGGTCTGTGGTCAATTTCAGGTCAGTTCCAGGTCAGTTTTGATCAGTTTTTAGTCTGTAGGTTGGTTTTTGGTCAATTTCAGGGCAGTTCCAGGTCAGTTTTTAGTCTGTTGGTTGGTCTTTGGTCAATTTCAGGTCAGTTTCAGGTCAGTTTTGATCAGTTTTGGTCTGTTTCTAGTCTGTTGGTTGGTCTGTGGTCAATTTCAGGTCAGTTCCAGGCCAGTCTTGATCAGTTTTTAGTCTGTTGGTTGGTCTGTTGTCAATTTCAGGTCAGTTCCAGGTCAGTTTTGGTCAGTTTTGGTCAGTTTTTAGTCTGTAGGTTGGTTTTTGGTCAATTTCAGGTCAGTTTTGGTCAGTTTTTTAGTCTGTTGGTTGGTTTTTGGTCAATTTCAGGGCAGTTCCAGGTCAGTTTTTAGTCTGTTGGTTGGTCTTTGGTCAATTTCAGGTCAGTTCCAGGTCAGTTTTGATCAGTTTTGGTCTGTTTCTAGTGTGTTGGTTGGTCTGTGGTCAATTTCAGGTCAGTTCCAGGCCAGTCTTGATCAGTTTTTAGTCTGTTGGTTGGTTTTTGGTCAATTTCAGGTCGGTTCCAGGTCAGTTTTGATCAGTTTTTAGTCTGTAGGTTGGTTTTTGGTCAATTTCAGGTCAGTTCCAGGTCAGTTTTTAGTCTGTTGGTTGGTCTTTGGTCAATTTCAGGTCAGTTCCAGGTCAGTTTTGATCAGTTTTGGTCTGTTTCTAGTGTGTTGGTTGGTCTGTGGTCAATTTCAGGTCAGTTCCAGGCCAGTCTTGATCAGTTTTTAGTCTGTTGGTTGGTTTTTGGTCAATTTCAGGTCGGTTCCAGGTCAGTTTTGATCAGTTTTTAGTCTGTAGGTTGGTTTTTGGTCAATTTCAGGGCAGTTCCAGGTCAGTTTTTAGTCTGTTGGTTGGTCTTTGGTCAATTTCAGGTCAGTTCCAGGTCAGTTTTGATCAGTTTTGGTCTGTTTCTAGTCTGTTGGTTGGTCTGTGGTCAATTTCAGGTCAGTTCCAGGCCAGTCTTGATCAGTTTTTAGTCTGTTGGTTGGTCTTTGGTCAATTTCAGGTCAGTTCCAGGTCAGTTTTGATCAGTTTTGGTCAGTTTTTAGTCTGTTGGTTGGTCTTTGGTCAATTTCAGGTCAGTTCCAGGTCAGTTTTGGTCCAGTTTTGGTCAGTTTTTAGTCTGTTGGTTGGTTTTTGGTCAATTTCAGGTCAGTTTTGGTCAGTTTTTAGTCTGTTGGTTGGTTTTTGGTCAATTTCAGGTCAGTTCCAGGTCAGTTTTGGTCAGTTTTTAGTCTGTTGGTTGGTCTTTGGTCAATTTCAGGTCAGTTCCAGGTCAGTTTTGATCAGTTTTGGTCTGTTTCTAGTCTGTTGGTTGGTCTGTGGTCAATTTCAGGTCAGTTCCAGGCCAGTCTTGATCAGTTTTTAGTCTGTTGGTTGGTCTGTGGTCAATTTCAGGTCAGTTCCAGGTCAGTTTTGATCAGTTTTGGTCTGTTTCTAGTCTGTTGGTTGGTCTGTGGTCAATTTCAGGTCAGTTCCAGGCCAGTCTTGATCAGTTTTTAGTCTGTTGGTTGGTTTTTGGTCAATTTCAGGTCAGTTTCGGTCAGTTTTTAGTCTGTTTAGTCTGTTGGTTGGTCTTTGGTCAATTTCAGGTCAGTTCCAGGTCAGGTTTTGATCAGTTTGTCTGTTGGTTGGTCTTTGGTCAATTTCAGGTCAGGTCAGTTTTGGTCAGTTTTTAGTCTGTTGGTTGGTTTTTGGTCAATTTCAGGTCGGTTCCAGGTCAGTTTTGATCAGTTTTTAGTCTGTAGGTTGGTTTTTGGTCAATTTCAGGGCAGTTCCAGGTCAGTTTTTAGTCTGTTGGTTGGTCTTTGGTCAATTTCAGGTCAGTTCCAGGTCAGTTTTGATCAGTTTTGGTCTGTTTCTAGTGTGTTGGTTGGTCTGTGGTCAATTTCAGGTCAGTTCCAGGCCAGTCTTGATCAGTTTTTAGTCTGTTGGTTGGTTTTTGGTCAATTTCAGGTCGGTTCCAGGTCAGTTTTGATCAGTTTTTAGTCTGTAGGTTGGTTTTTGGTCAATTTCAGGGCAGTTCCAGGTCAGTTTTGATCAGTTTTGGTCTGTTTCTAGTCTGTTGGTTGGTCTGTGGTCAATTTCAGGTCAGTTCCAGGCCAGTCTTGATCAGTTTTTAGTCTGTTGGTTGGTCTTTGGTCAATTTCAGGTCAGTTCCAGGTCAGTTTTGATCAGTTTTTCAGTCTGTTAGTCTGTTGGTTGGTTTTGGTCAATTTCCAGGTCGTTCCAGGTCAGTTTTGATCAGTTTTTAGTCTGTAGGTTGGTTTTTGGTCAATTTCAGGGCAGTTCCAGGTCAGTTTTTAGTCTGTTGGTTGGTCTTTGGTCAATTTCAGGTCAGTTCCAGGTCAGTTTTGATCAGTTTTGGTCTGTTTCTAGTCTGTTGGTTGGTCTGTGGTCAATTTCAGGTCAGTTCCAGGCCAGTCTTGATCAGTTTTTAGTCTGTTGGTTGGTCTTTGGTCAATTTCAGGTCAGTTCCAGGTCAGTTTTGATCAGTTTTTAGTCTGTTGGTTGGTTTTTGGTCAATTTCAGGTCAGTTCCAGGTCAGTTTTGGCCATCAGTTTTTATCTGCGTCAGTTTTGGTCAGTTTTTAGTCTGTTGGTTGGTTTTTGGTCAATTTCAGGTCAGTTCCAGGTCAGTTTTGATCAGTTTTTAGTCTGTTGGTTGGTCTTTGGTCAATTTCAGGTCAGTTCCAGGTCAGTTTTGATCAGTTTTGGTCTGTTTCTAGTCTGTTGGTTGGTCTGTGGTCAATTTCAGGTCAGTTCCGCCATCTTGATCAGTTCTTAGTCTGTAGGTTGGTTTTTGGTCAATTTCAGGGCAGTTCCAGGTCAGTTTTTAGTCTGTAGGTTGGTTTTTGGTCAATTTCAGGTCGGTTCCAGGTCAGTTTTGATCAGTTTTTAGTCTGTTGGTTGGTTTTTGGTCAATTTCAGGTCAGTTTTGGTCAGTTTTTAGTCTGTTGGTTGGTTTTTGGTCAATTTCAGGGCAGTTCCAGGTCAGTTTTTAGTCTGTTGGTTGGTCTGTGGTCAATTTCAGGTCAGTTCCAGGTCAGTTTTGGTCAGTTTTGGTCAGTTTTTAGTCTGTAGGTTGGTCTGTTGTCAATTTCAGGTCAGTTCCAGGTCAGTTTTGGTCAGTTTTGGTCAGTTTTTAGTCTGTAGGTTGGTTTTTGGTCAATTTCAGGTCAGTTTTGGTCAGTTTTTAGTCTGTTGGTTGTTTTTTGGTCAATTTCAGGGCAGTTCCAGGTCAGTTTTTAGTCTGTTGGTTGGTCTTTGGTCAATTTCAGGTCAGTTCCAGGTCAGTTTTGATCAGTTTTGGTCTGTTTCTAGTGTGTTGGTTGGTCTGTGGTCAATTTCAGGTCAGTTCCAGGCCAGTCTTGATCAGTTTTTAGTCTGTTGGTTGGTTTTTGGTCAATTTCAGGTCGGTTCCAGGTCAGTTTTGATCAGTTTTTAGTCTGTAGGTTGGTTTTTGGTCAATTTCAGGGCAGTTCCAGGTCAGTTTTTAGTCTGTTGGTTGGTCTTTGGTCAATTTCAGGTCAGTTCCAGGTCAGTTTTGATCAGTTTTGGTCTGTTTCTAGTCTGTTGGTTGGTCTGTGGTTAATTTCAGGTCAGTTCCAGGCCAGTCTTGATCAGTTTTTAGTCTGTTGGTTGGTCTTTGGTCAATTTCAGGCAGTTCCAGGTCAGTTTTGATCAGTTTTGGTCAGTTTTTAGTCTGTTGGTTGGTCTGTGGTCAATTTCAGGTCAGTTCCAGGTCAGTTTTGGCCAGTTTTGGTCAGTTTTTAGTCTGTAGGTTGGTTTTTGGTCAATTTCAGGTCAGTTTTGGTCAGTTTTTAGTCTGTTGGTTGGTTTTTGGTCAATTTCAGGTCGGTTCCAGGTCAGTTTTGATCAGTTTTTAGTCTGTTGGTTGGTCTTTGGTCAATTTCAGGTCAGTTCCAGGTCAGTTTTGATCAGTTTTGGTCTGTTTCTAGTCTGTTGGTTGGTCTGTGGTCAATTTCAGGTCAGTTCCAGGCCAGTCTTGATCAGTTTTTAGTCTGTTGGTTGGTCTGTTGTCAATTTCAGGTCAGTTCCAGGTCAGTTTTGGTCAGTTTTGGTCAGTTTTTAGTCTGTAGGTTGGTTTTTGGTCAATTTCAGGTCAGTTTTGGTCAGTTTTTAGTCTGTTGGTTGGTTTTTGGTCAATTTCAGGGCAGTTCCAGGTCAGTTTTTAGTCTGTTGGTTGGTCTTTGGTCAATTTCAGGTCAGTTCCAGGTCAGTTTTGATCAGTTTTGGTCTGTTTCTAGTGTGTTGGTTGGTCTGTGGTCAATTTCAGGTCAGTTCCAGGCCAGTCTTGATCAGTTTTTAGTCTGTTGGTTGGTTTTTGGTCAATTTCAGGTCGGTTCCAGGTCAGTTTTGATCAGTTTTTAGTCTGTAGGTTGGTTTTTGGTCAATTTCAGGGCAGTTCCAGGTCAGTTTTTAGTCTGTTGGTTGGTCTTTGGTCAATTTCAGGTCAGTTCCAGGTCAGTTTTGATCAGTTTTGGTCTGTTTCTAGTCTGTTGGTTGGTCTGTGGTTAATTTCAGGTCAGTTCCAGGCCAGTCTTGATCAGTTTTTAGTCTGTTGGTTGGTCTTTGGTCAATTTCAGGCAGTTCCAGGTCAGTTTTGATCAGTTTTGGTCAGTTTTTAGTCTGTTGGTTGGTCTGTGGTCAATTTCAGGTCAGTTCCAGGTCAGTTTTGGCCAGTTTTGGTCAGTTTTTAGTCTGTAGGTTGGTTTTTGGTCAATTTCAGGTCAGTTTTGGTCAGTTTTTAGTCTGTTGGTTGGTTTTTGGTCAATTTCAGGTCGGTTCCAGGTCAGTTTTGATCAGTTTTTAGTCTGTTGGTTGGTCTTTGGTCAATTTCAGGTCAGTTCCAGGTCAGTTTTGATCAGTTTTGGTCTGTTTCTAGTCTGTTGGTTGGTCTGTGGTCAATTTCAGGTCAGTTCCAGGCCAGTCTTGATCAGTTTTTAGTCTGTTGGTTGGTCTGTTGTCAATTTCAGGTCAGTTCCAGGTCAGTTTTGGTCAGTTTTGGTCAGTTTTTTAGTCTGTAGGTTGGTTTTTGGTCAATTTCAGGTCAGTTTTGGTCAGTTTTTAGTCTGTTGGTTGGTTTTTGGTCAATTTCAGGGCAGTTCCAGGTCAGTTTTTAGTCTGTTGGTTGGTCTTTGGTCAATTTCAGGTCAGTTCCAGGTCAGTTTTGATCAGTTTTGGTCTGTTTCTAGTGTGTTGGTTGGTCTGTGGTCAATTTCAGGTCAGTTCCAGGCCAGTCTTGATCAGTTTTTAGTCTGTTGGTTGGTTTTTGGTCAATTTCAGGTCGGTTCCAGGTCAGTTTTGATCAGTTTTTAGTCTGTAGGTTGGTTTTTGGTCAATTTCAGGGCAGTTCCAGGTCAGTTTTTAGTCTGTTGGTTGGTCTTTGGTCAATTTCAGGTCAGTTCCAGGTCAGTTCCAGATCAGTTTTGGTCTGTTTCTAGTCTGTTGGTTGGTCTGTGGTCAATTTCAGGTCAGTTCCAGGCCAGTCTTGATCAGTTTTTAGTCTGTTGGTTGGTCTGTGGTCAATTTCAGGTCAGTTCCAGGTCAGTTTTGGTCAGTTTTGGTCAGTTTTTAGTCTGTAGGTTGGTTTTTGGTCAATTTCAGGTGGTCAGTTTTAGGTTGTGGTCAGTTTGGTCAGTTTTTAGTCTGTTGGTTGGTTTTTGGTCAATTTCAGGTCAGTTTTGGTCAGTTTTTAGTCTGTTGGTTGGTTTTTGGTCAATTTCAGGGCAGTTCCAGGTCAGTTATGTTCTGTTTCTAGTCTGTTGGTTGGTCTGTGGTCAATTTCAGGTCAGTTCCAGGCCAGTCTTGATCAGTTTTTAGTCTGTTGGTTGGTTTTTGGTCAATTTCAGGTCAGTTTTGGTCAGTTTTTAGTCTGTTGGTTGGTTTTTGGTCAATTTCAGGGCAGTTCCAGGTCAGTTTTTAGTCTGTTGGTTGGTCTTTGGTCAATTTCAGGTCAGTTCCAGGTCAGTTTTGATCAGTTTTGGTCTGTTTCTAGTGTGTTGGTTGGTCTGTGGTCAATTTCAGGTCAGTTCCAGGCCAGTCTTGATCAGTTTTTAGTCTGTTGGTTGGTTTTTGGTCAATTTCAGGTCGGTTCCAGGTCAGTTTTGATCAGTTTTTAGTCTGTAGGTTGGTTTTTGGTCAATTTCAGGGCAGTTCCAGGTCAGTTTTTAGTCTGTTGGTTGGTCTTTGGTCAATTTCAGGTCAGTTCCAGGTCAGTTCCAGATCAGTTTTGGTCTGTTTCTAGTCTGTTGGTTGGTCTGTGGTCAATTTCAGGTCAGTTCCAGGCCAGTCTTGATCAGTTTTTAGTCTGTTGGTTGGTCTGTGGTCAATTTCAGGTCAGTTCCAGGTCAGTTTTGGTCAGTTTTGGTCAGTTTTTAGTCTGTAGGTTGGTTTTTGGTCAATTTCAGGTCAGTTTTGGTCAGTTTTTAGTCTGTTGGTTGGTTTTTGGTCAATTTCAGATCAGTTTTGGTCAGTTTTTAGTCTGTTGGTTGGTTTTTGGTCAATTTCAGGTCGGTTCCAGGTCAGTTTTGATCAGTTTTTATTCTGTAGGTTGGTTTTTGGTCAATTTCAGGGCAGTTCCAGGTCAGTTTTTAGTCTGTTGGTTGGTCTTTGGTCAATTTCAGGTCTGTTCCAGGTCAGTTTTGATCAGTTTTGGTCTGTTTCTAGTGTGTTGGTTGGTCTGTGGTCAATTTCAGGTCAGTTCCAGGCCAGTCTTCATCAGTTTTTAGTCTGTTGGTTGGTTTTTGGTCAATTACAGGTCGGTTCCAGGTCAGTTTTGATCAGTTTTTAGTCTGTAGGTTGGTTTTTGGTCAATTTCAGGGCAGTTCCAGGTCAGTTTTTAGTCTGTTGGTTGGTCTTTGGTCAATTTCAGGTCAGTTCCAGGTCAGTTCCAGGCCAGTCTTGATCAGTTTTTAGTCTGTTGGTTGGTCTGTGGTCAATTTCAGGTCAGTTCCAGGTCAGTTTTGGTCAGTTTTGGTCAGTTTTTAGTCTGTAGGTTGTTTTTGGTCAATTCTAGGGCAGTTCCAGGTCAGTTTTTAGTCTGTAGGTTGGTCTTTGGTCAATTTCAGGTCAGTTCCAGGTCAGTTTTGATCAGTTTTGGTCTGTTTCTACTGTGTTGGCTGGTCTGTGGTCAATTTCAGGTCAGTTCCAGGCCAGTCTTCATCAGTTTTTAGTCTGTTGGTTGGTTTTTGGTCAATTTCAGGTCGGTTCCAGGTCAGTTTTGATCAGTTTTGGTCAGTTTTTAGTCTGTTGGTTGGTCTTTGGTCAATCTTAGGTCAGTTTTGGTCAGTTTTTAGTCTGTAGGTTGGTTTTTGGTCAATTTCAGGGCAGTTCCAGGTCAGTTTTTAGTCTGTTGGTTGGTCTTTGGTCAATTTCAGGTCAGTTCCAGGTCAGTTTTGATCAGTTTTGGTCTGTTTCTAGTCTGCTGGTTGGTCTGTGGTCAATTTCAGGTCAGTTCCAGGCCAGTCTTGATCAGTTTTTAGTCTGTTGGTTGGTCTGTGGTCAATTTCAGGTCAGTTCCACGTCAGTTTTGGTCAGTTTTTAGTCTGTAGGTTGGTTTTTGGTCAATTTCAGGTCAGTTTTGGTCAGTTTTTAGTCTGTTGGTTGGTTTTTGGTCAATTTCAGGTCGGTTCCAGGTCAGTTTTGATCAGTTTTTAATCTGTTGGTTGGTCTTTGGTCAATTTCAGGTCAGTTCCAGGTCAGTTTTGGTCAGTTTTTAGTCTGTTGGTTGGTCTTTGGTCAATTTCAGGTCAGTTCCAGGTCAGTTTTGATCAGTTTTGGTCAGTTTTTAGTCTGTTGGTTGGTTTTTGGTCAATTTCAGGGCAGTTCCAGGTCAGTTATGGTCAGTTTTTAGTCTGTAGGTTGGTTTTTGGTCAATTTCAGGTCAGTTTTGGTCAGTTTTTAGTCTGTTGGTTGGTTTTTGGTCAATTTCAGGTCAGTTCCAGGCCAGTCTTCATCAGTTTTTAGTCTGTTGGTTGGTTTTTGGTCAATTTCAGGTCGGTTCCAGGTCAGTTTTGATCAGTTTTTAGTCTGTAGGTTGGTTTTTGGTCAATTTCAGGGCAGTTCCAGGTCAGTTTTTAGTCTGTTGGTTGGTCTTTGGTCAATTTCAGGTCAGTTCCAGGTCAGTTCCAGATCAGTTTTGGTCTGTTTCTAGTCTGTTGGTTGGTCTGTGGTCAATTTCAGGTCAGTTCCAGGCCAGTCTTGATCAGTTTTTAGTCTGTTGGTTGGTCTGTGGTCAATTTCAGGTCAGTTCCAGGTCAGTTTTGGTCAGTTTTGGTCAGTTTTTAGTCTGTAGGTTGGTTTTTGGTCAATTTCAGGTCAGTTTTGGTCAGTTTTTAGTCTGTTGGTTGGTTTTTGGTCAATTTCAGGTCGGTTCCAGGTCAGTTTTGATCAGTTTTTAGTCTGTAGGTTGGTTTTTGGTCAATTTCAGGGCAGTTCCAGGTCAGTTTTGATCAGTTTTTATTCTGTAGGTTGGT
>CAMPSB010000847.1:0-114396 GCA_946959425.1 Argyrosomus regius | reverse complement strand
CTGTTCTATCCTTTGAGCGTGGGTCAGTTTGACCCGCTGCGAGAGGACACCCGGATGTATACGGAATGCGAAGGGCGACAGGAGGGTTAAGAAATCCTGACTTTGATGCTGTGACTTTGATGTCATGACTTTGATGTTGTGACTTTGAAGTTGTGACTTTGAAGTTTTACTGTGTCTGTGAAGTCGTGACTTTGAATTTGTGACTATGAATTTGTGACTTTGAAGTCGTGACTTTGAAGTCGTGACTTTGAAGTCTTACTGTCTGACTGTGAAGTCGTGACTTTGAATTTGTGCCTTTGAAGTCGTGACTTTGAAGTCTTACTGTGTGATTGTGAATTCCTTACTGTGTGACTGTGAAGTCGTGACTTTGAATTTGTGACTTTGAATTTGTGACTTTGAATTTGTGACTTTGAAGTCGTGACTTTGAAGTCTTACTGTCTGACTGTGAAGTCGTGACTTTGAATTTGTGCCTTTGAAGTCGTGACTTTGAAGTCTTACTGTGTGATTGTGTGACTTTGAAGTCTTACTGTGTTATTGTGAATTGCTGTGACTTTGATGTCATGACTTTGATGTTCTGACTTTGAAGTTGTGACTTTGAAGTTTTACTGTGTCTGTGATGTCGTGACTTTGAAGTCTTACTGTGTGACTGTGAAGTCGTGACTTTGAATTTGTGCCTTTGAAGCCGTGACTTTGAAGTCTTACTGTGTGATTGTGAATTCCTAACTTTGATGCTGTGACTTTGATGTCATGACTTTGATGTTGTGACTTAGATGTCGTGACTTTGAAGTTTTACTGTGTGACTGTGAAGTCGTGACTTTGAAGTCTTACTGTGTGATTGTGAATTCCTAACTTTGATGCTGTGACTTTGATGTCATGACTTTGATGTCATGACTTTGATGTCATGACTTTGATGTTGTGACTCTGATGTCGTGACTTTGAAGTCTTACCATATGACTTTGAAGTTGTGACTTTGAAGTTGTGACTTTGAAGTTTTACTGTGTCTGTGAAGTCGTGACTTCGAAGTCTTACTGTGTGACTGTGAAGTCGTGACTTTGGATTCTTACTGTGTGACTGTTAAGTCATGACTGTGAATTTCTGACTTTGAATTCCTTACTTTGATGTCGTGACTTTGAAGTCTTACTGTGTGACTGTGAATTTGTGACTTTGAATTCCTCACTTTGATGTGACTTTGAAGTCTTACTGTGTGGTTGTGAATTCCTAACTTTGATGCTGTGACTTTGAAGTCTTACCATGTGACTTTGAAGTCTTACCATGTGACTTTGAAGTTGTGACTTTGAAGTTGTGACTTTGAAGTTGTGACTTTGAAGTTTTACTGTGTGACTGTGAAGTCGTGACTTTGAAGTCTTACTGTTTGATTGTGAATTCCTAATTTTGATGCTGTGAGTTTGATGTCATGACGTTGATGTTGTGACTTTGAAGTTGTGACTTTGAAGTCTTAATGTGTGACTGTGAAGTTGTGACTTTGAATTTGTGACTTTGAATTTGTGACTTTGAAGTCGTGACTTTGAATTTGTGACTTTGAATTTGTGACTTTGAAGTCGTGACTTTGAAGTCTTACTGTCTGACTGTGAAGTCGTGACTTTATAGTCTTACTGTGTGATTGTGAATTCCTAACTTTGATGCTGTGACTTTGATGTTGTGACTTTGATGTCGTGACTTTGAAGACTTACCATGTGACTTTGAAGTTGTGACTTTGAAGTTTTACTGTGTCTGTGAAGTCGTGACTTTGAAGTCTTACTGTGTGACTGTGAAGTCGTGACTTTGAAGTCGTGACTTTGAATTTGTGACTTTGAAGTCATGACTTTGAAGTCTTACTGTGTGACTGTGAAGTCGTGACTTTGAAGTCTTACTGTGTGACTGTGAATTTGTGACTTTGAAGTCTTACTGTGTGACTGTGAATTTGTGACTTTGAAGTCTTACTGTGTGACTTTGAAGTCTTACTGTGTGACTGTGAAGTCGTGACTTTGAAGTCTTACTGTGTGATTGTGAATTCCTAACTTTGATGCTGTGACTTTGATGTCGTGACTTTGATGTCATGACTGTGATGTTGTGACTTTGAAGTCTTACCATGTGACTTTGAAGTCGTGACTTTGAAGTCGTGACTTTGAAGTTGTGACTTTGAAGTTGTGACTTTGAAGTTTTACTGTGTGACTGTGAAGTCGTGACTTTGAAGTCTTACTGTGTGATTGTGAATTCCTAACTTTCATGCTGTGACTTTGATGTCATGACTTTGAAGTCGTGACTTTGATGTCGTGACTTTGAAGTCTTACCATGTGACTTTGAAGTAGTGACTTTGAAGTTTTACTGTGTCTGTGAAGTCGTGACTTTGGATTCTTACTGTGTGACTGTTAAGTCATGACTGTGAATTTGTGACTTTGAATTCCTTACTTTGATGTCGTGACTTTGAAGTCTTACTGTGTGATTGTGAATTCCTAACTTTGATGTTGTGACTTTGATGTCATGACTTTGATTTTGTGACTTTGATGTCATGACTTTGAAGTCTTTCCATGTGACTTTGAAGTCGTGACTTTGAAGTCGTGACTTTGAAGTTGTGACTTTGAAGTTGTGCCTTTGAAGTTTGACTGTGTGACTGTGAAGTCGTGACTTTGAATTTGTGCCTTTGAAGTCGTGACTTTGAAGTCTTACTGTGTGATTGTGAATTCCTAACTTTGATGTTGTGACTTTGATGTCGTGACTTTGAGGTCTTACTGTGTGACTTTGAAGTCGTCGCTTTGAAGTTGTGACTTTGAAGTCGTGACTTTGAATTTGTGACTTTGAAGTTGTGACTTTGAAGTCTTACTGTGTGACTTTGAAGTCGTCGCTTTGAAGTTGTGACTTTGAAGTCGTGACTTTGAAGTTTTACTGTGTGACTGTGAAGTCGTGACTTTGAAGTCTTACTGTGTGACTGTTAAGTTGTAACTGTGAATTTGTGACTTTGAATTCCTGACTTTGAAGTCGTGACTTTGAAGTCTTACCGTGAGACCGTGAAGTCGTGACTGTGAAGTCGTGACGTTGAAGTCTTACTGTGTGACTGTGAAGTCGTGACTTTGAATTTGTGCCTTTGAATTCGTGACTTTGAAGTCTTACTGTGTGATTGTGAATTCCTAACTTTGATGCTGTGACTTTGATGTCATGACTTTGATGTTGTGACTTTGATGTCATGACTTTGATGTCCTGACTTTGATGTCCTGACTTTAAAGTCTTACCATGTGACTTTGAAGTCGTGACTTTGAAGTTGTGCCTTTGAAGTCGTGACTTTGAAGTTGTGCCTTTGAAGTTGTGACTTTGAAGTTGTGACTTTGAAGTTGTGACTTTGAAGTTTTACTGTGTGACTGTGAAGTCGTGACTTTGAAGTCTTACTGTGTGATTGTGAATTCCTAACTTTGATGCTGTGACTTTGATGTCATGACTTTGATGTCGTTACTTTGAAGTCTTACTGTGTGACTGTGAAGTCGTGACTTTGAATTTGTGCCTTTGAAGTCGTGACTTTGAAGTCTTACTGTGTGATTGTGAATTCCTAACTTTGATGCTGTGACTTTGATGTCATGACTTTGATATTGTGACTTTGATGTCGTGACTTTGAAGTCTTTCCATGTGACTTTGAAGTCATGACTTTGAAGTTGTGCCTTTGAAGTTTTACTGGGTGACTGTGAAGTCGTGACTTTGAAGTCTTACTGTGTGATTGTGAATTCCTAACTTTGATGCTGTGACTTTGATGTCGTGACTTTGAAGTCTTACCATGTGACTTTGAAGTTTTACTGTGTCTGTGATGTCGTGACTTTGAAGTCTTACTGTGTGACTGTGAGGTCGTGACTTTGAATTTGTGCCTTTGAAGTCGTGACTTTAAAGTCTTACTGTGTGATTGTGAATTCCTAACTTTGATGTTGTGACTTTGATGTCGTGACTTTGAGGTCTTACCATGTGACTTTGAAGTTGTGACTTTGAAGTTGTGACTTTGAAGTTGTGACTTTGAAGTTGTGCCTTTGAAGTTTTACTGTGTGACTGTGAAGTCGTGACTTTGAAGTCTTACTGTGTGATTGTGAATTCCTAAGTTTGATGCTGTGACTTTGATGTCATGACTTTGATGTTGTGACTTTGATGTCGTGACTTTGAAGTCTTACCATGTGACTTTGAAGTCGTGACTTTGAAGTCTTACTGTGTGATTGTGTATTCCTAACTTTCATGCTGTGACTTTGATGTTGTGACTTTGATGTTGTGACTGTGAAGTCGTGACTTTGAAGTTGTGACTTTGAAGTTTTACTGTGTCTGTGATGTCGTGACTTTGAAGTCTTACTTTGTGACTGTGAAGTCGTGACTTTGAAGTCTTACTGTGTGACTGTTAAGTTGTAACTGTGAATTTGTGACGTTGAATTCCTGACTTTGAGGTCGTGACTTTGAAGTCTTACCGTGAGACCGTGAAGTCGTGACTGTGAAGTCGTGACGTTGAAGTCTTACTGTGTGATTGTGAAGTCGTGACTTTGAAGTCTTACTGTGTGATTGTGAATTCCTAACTTTGATGCTGTGACTTTGATGTCATGACTTTAATGTTGTGACTTTGATGTTGTGACTTTGATGTCGAGACTTTGAAGTCTTACCATGTGACTTTGAAGTTGTGACTTTGAAGTTGTGACTTTGAAGTTGTGACTTTGAAGTTGTGACTTTGAAGTCTTACTGTGTGACTTTGAAGTCGTGACTTGAAGTTTTACTGTGTGACTGTGAAGTCGTGACTTTGAAGTCTTACTGTGTGACTGTTAAGTTGTGACTTTGAATTTGTGACTTTGAAGTCGTGACTTTGAAGTCATGATTTTGAAGTCTTACTGTGTGACTTTGAAGTTGTGACTTTGAAGTCATGACTTTGAATTTTTACTGTGTCTCTGAAGTCGTGACTTGGAAGTCTACTGTGTGATTGTGAATTCCTAACTTTGATGCTGTGACTTTGATGTTGTGACTTTGAAGTCTTATCATGTGACTTTGAAGTCGTGACTTTGAAGTTGTGACTTTGAAGTCTTACTGTGTGACTTTGAAGTTGTGAATTTGAAGTTGTGACTTTGAAGTTTTACTGTGTGACTGTGAAGTCGTGACTTTGAAGTCTTACTGTATGATTGTGAATTCCTAACTTTGATGCTGTGACTTTGATGTCATGACTTTGATGTTGTGACTTTGATGTCGTGACTTTGAAGTTGTGCCTTTGAAGTTGTGACTTTGAAGTTGTGACTTTGAAGTTTTACTGTGTGACTGTGAAGTCGTGACTTTGAAGTCTTACTGTGTGATTGTGAATTCCTAACTTTGATGCTGTGACTTTGATGTCATGACTTTGATGTTTTGACTTTGAAGTTTTACTGTGTCTGTGATGTCGTGACTTTGAAGTCTTACTGTGTGACTGTGAAGTCGTGACTTTGAATTTGTGCCTTTGAAGCCGTGACTTTGAAGTCTTACTGTGTGACTGTGAAGTCGTGACTTTGAAGTCTTACTGTGTGATTGTGAATTCCTATCTTTGATGCTGTGACTTTGATGTCATGACTTTGATGTTGTGACTTTGATGTCGTGACTTTGAAGTCTTACCATGTGACTTTGAAGTTGTGACTTTGAAGTTTTACTGTGTGACTCTGAAGTCGTGACTTTGAAGTCTTACTGTGTGATTGTGAATTCCTAACTTTGATGCTGTGACTTTGATGTCATGACTTTGATGTTGTGACTTTGATGTCGTGACTTTGAAGTCTTACCATGTGACTTTGAAGTTGTGACTTTGAAGTTTTACTGTGTGACTGTGAAGTCGTGACTTTGAAGTCTTACTGTGTGATTGTGAATTCCTAACTTTCATGCTGTGACTTTGATGTCATGACTTTGAAGTCGTGACTTTGATGTCGTGACTTTGAAGTCTTACCATGTGACTTTGAAGTAGTGACTTTGAAGTTTTACTGTGTCTGTGAAGTCGTGACTTTGGATTCTTACTGTGTGACTGTTAAGTCATGACTGTGAATTTGTGACTTTGAATTCCTTACTTTGATGTCCCGACTTTGAAGTCTTACTGTGTGATTGTGAATTCCTAACTTTGATGTTGTGACTTTGATGTCATGACTTTGATTTTGTGACTTTGATGTCATGACTTTGAAGTCTTTCCATGTGACTTTGAAGTCGTGACTTTGAAGTCGTGACTTTGAAGTCGTGACTTTGAAGTTGTGACTTTGAAGTTGTGCCTTTGAAGTTTGACTGTGTGACTGTGAAGTCGTGACTTTGAAGTCTTAATGTGTGATTGTGAATTCCTAACTTTGATGCTGTGACTTTGATGTCGTGACTTTGAAGTCTTACCATGTGACTTTGAAGTTTTACTGTGTGACTGTGAAGTCGTGACTTTGAATTTGTGCCTTTGAAGTCGTGACTTTGAAGTCTTACTGTGTGATTGTGAATTCCTATCTTTGATGTTGTGACTTTGAAGTCGTGACTTTGAAGTCTTACTGTGTGATTGTGTATTCCTAACTTTCATGCTGTGACTTTGATGTCATGACTTTGATGTTGTGACTGTGAAGTCGTGACTTTGAAGTTGTGACTTTGAAGTTTTACTGTGTCTGTGATGTCGTGACTTTGAAGTCTTACTTTGTGACTGTGAAGTCGTGACTTTGAAGTCTTACTGTGTGACTGTTAAGTTGTAACTGTGAATTTGTGACGTTGAATTCCTGACTTTGAGGTCGTGACTTTGAAGTCTTACCGTGAGACCGTGAAGTCGTGACTGTGAAGTCGTGACGTTGAAGTCTTACTGTGTGATTGTGAAGTCGTGACTTTGAAGTCTTACTGTGTGATTGTGAATTCCTAACTTTGATGCTGTGACTTTGATGTCATGACTTTAATGTTGTGACTTTGATGTTGTGACTTTGATGTCGAGACTTTGAAGTCTTACCATGTGACTTTGAAGTTGTGACTTTGAAGTTGTGACTTTGAAGTTGTGACTTTGAAGTCTTACTGTGTGACTTTGAAGTCGTGACTTGAAGTTTTACTGTGTGACTGTGAAGTCGTGACTTTGAAGTCTTACTGTGTGACTGTTAAGTTGTGACTTTGAATTTGTGACTTTGAAGTCGTGACTTTGAAGTCATGATTTTGAAGTCTTACTGTGTGACTTTGAAGTTGTGACTTTGAAGTCATGACTTTGAATTTTTACTGTGTCTCTGAAGTCGTGACTTGGAAGTCTACTGTGTGATTGTGAATTCCTAACTTTGATGCTGTGACTTTGATGTTGTGACTTTGAAGTCTTATCATGTGACTTTGAAGTCGTGACTTTGAAGTTGTGACTTTGAAGTCTTACTGTGTGACTTTGAAGTTGTGAATTTGAAGTTGTGACTTTGAAGTTTTACTGTGTGACTGTGAAGTCGTGACTTTGAAGTCTTACTGTATGATTGTGAATTCCTAACTTTGATGCTGTGACTTTGATGTCATGACTTTGATGTTGTGACTTTGATGTCGTGACTTGGAAGTCATGACTTTGAAGTCGTGACTTTGAAGTTGTGACTTTGAAGTTTTACTGTGTGACTGTGAAGTCGTGACTTTGAAGTCTTACTGTGTGATTGTGAATTCCTAACTTTGATGCTGTGACTTTGATGTCATGACTTTGATGTTTTGACTTTGAAGTTTTACTGTGTCTGTGATGTCGTGACTTTGAAGTCTTACTGTGTGACTGTGAAGTCGTGACTTTGAATGTGTGCCTTTGAAGCCGTGACTTTGAAGTCTTACTGTGTGATTGTGAATTCCTAACTTTGATGCTGTGACTTTGATGTCATGACTTTGATGTTGTGACTTTGATGTCGTGACTTTGAAGTCTTACCATGTGACTTTGAAGTCGTGACTTTGAAGTTTTACTGTGTGACTGTGAAGTCGTGACTTTGAAGTCTTACTGTGTGATTGTGAATTCCTAACTTTCATGCTGTGACTTTGATGTCATGACTTTGAAGTCGTGACTTTGATGTCGTGACTTTGAAGTCTTACCATGTGACTTTGAAGTAGTGACTTTGAAGTTTTACTGTGTCTGTGAAGTCGTGACTTTGGATTCTTACTGTGTGACTGTTAAGTCATGACTGTGAATTTGTGACTTTGAATTCCTTACTTTGATGTCCCGACTTTGAAGTCTTACTGTGTGATTGTGAATTCCTAACTTTGATGTTGTGACTTTGATGTCATGACTTTGATTTTGTGACTTTGATGTCATGACTTTGAAGTCTTTCCATGTGACTTTGAAGTCGTGACTTTGAAGTCGTGACTTTGAAGTTGTGACTTTGAAGTTGTGCCTTTGAAGTTTGACTGTGTGACTGTGAAGTCGTGACTTTGAAGTCTTAATGTGTGATTGTGAATTCCTAACTTTGATGCTGTGACTTTGATGTCGTGACTTTGAAGTCTTACCATGTGACTTTGAAGTTTTACTGTGTGACTGTGAAGTCGTGACTTTGAATTTGTGCCTTTGAAGTCGTGACTTTGAAGTCTTACTGTGTGATTGTGAATTCCTATCTTTGATGTTGTGACTTTGAAGTCGTGACTTTGAAGTCTTACTGTGTGATTGTGTATTCCTAACTTTCATGCTGTGACTTTGATGTCATGACTTTGATGTTGTGACTGTGAAGTCGTGACTTTGAAGTTGTGACTTTGAAGTTTTACTGTGTCTGTGATGTCGTGACTTTGAAGTCTTACTTTGTGACTGTGAAGTCGTGACTTTGAAGTCTTACTGTGTGACTGTTAAGTTGTAACTGTGAATTTGTGACGTTGAATTCCTGACTTTGAGGTCGTGACTTTGAAGTCTTACCGTGAGACCGTGAAGTCGTGACTGTGAAGTCGTGACGTTGAAGTCTTACTGTGTGATTGTGAAGTCGTGACTTTGAAGTCTTACTGTGTGATTGTGAATTCCTAACTTTGATGCTGTGACTTTGATGTCATGACTTTAATGTTGTGACTTTGATGTTGTGACTTTGATGTCGAGACTTTGAAGTCTTACCATGTGACTTTGAAGTTGTGACTTTGAAGTTGTGACTTTGAAGTTGTGACTTTGAAGTCTTACTGTGTGACTTTGAAGTCGTGACTTGAAGTTTTACTGTGTGACTGTGAAGTCGTGACTTTGAAGTCTTACTGTGTGACTGTTAAGTTGTGACTTTGAATTTGTGACTTTGAAGTCGTGACTTTGAAGTCATGATTTTGAAGTCTTACTGTGTGACTTTGAAGTTGTGACTTTGAAGTCATGACTTTGAATTTTTACTGTGTCTCTGAAGTCGTGACTTGGAAGTCTACTGTGTGATTGTGAATTCCTAACTTTGATGCTGTGACTTTGATGTTGTGACTTTGAAGTCTTATCATGTGACTTTGAAGTCGTGACTTTGAAGTTGTGACTTTGAAGTCTTACTGTGTGACTTTGAAGTTGTGAATTTGAAGTTGTGACTTTGAAGTTTTACTGTGTGACTGTGAAGTCGTGACTTTGAAGTCTTACTGTATGATTGTGAATTCCTAACTTTGATGCTGTGACTTTGATGTCATGACTTTGATGTTGTGACTTTGATGTCGTGACTTTGAAGTTGTGCCTTTGAAGTTGTGACTTTGAAGTTGTGACTTTGAAGTTTTACTGTGTGACTGTGAAGTCGTGACTTTGAAGTCTTACTGTGTGATTGTGAATTCCTAACTTTGATGCTGTGACTTTGATGTCATGACTTTGATGTTTTGACTTTGAAGTTTTACTGTGTCTGTGATGTCGTGACTTTGAAGTCTTACTGTGTGACTGTGAAGTCGTGACTTTGAATTTGTGCCTTTGAAGCCGTGACTTTGAAGTCTTACTGTGTGACTGTGAAGTCGTGACTTTGAAGTCTTACTGTGTGATTGTGAATTCCTATCTTTGATGCTGTGACTTTGATGTCATGACTTTGATGTTGTGACTTTGATGTCGTGACTTTGAAGTCTTACCATGTGACTTTGAAGTTGTGACTTTGAAGTTTTACTGTGTGACTGTGAAGTCGTGACTTTGAAGTCTTACTGTGTGATTGTGAATTCCTAACTTTGATGCTGTGACTTTGATGTCATGACTTTGATGTTGTGACTTTGATGTCGTGACTTTGAAGTCTTACCATGTGACTTTGAAGTTGTGACTTTGAAGTTTTACTGTGTGACTGTGAAGTCGTGACTTTGAAGTCTTACTGTGTGATTGTGAATTCCTAACTTTCATGCTGTGACTTTGATGTCATGACTTTGAAGTTGTGACTTTGATGTCGTGACTTTGAAGTCTTACCATGTGACTTTGAAGTAGTGACTTTGAAGTTTTACTGTGTCTGTGAAGTCGTGACTTTGGATTCTTACTGTGTGACTGTTAAGTCATGACTGTGAATTTGTGACTTTGAATTCCTTACTTTGATGTCGTGACTTTGAAGTCTTACTGTGTGATTGTGAATTCCTAACTTTGATGTTGTGACTTTGATGTCATGACTTTGATTTTGTGACTTTGATGTCATGACTTTGAAGTCTTTCCATGTGACTTTGAAGTCGTGACTTTGAAGTCGTGACTTTGAAGTTGTGACTTTGAAGTTGTGCCTTTGAAGTTTGACTGTGTGACTGTGAAGTCGTGACTTTGAAGTCTTAATGTGTGATTGTGAATTCCTAACTGATGCTGTGACTTTGATGTCGTGACTTTGAAGTCTTACCATGTGACTTTGAAGTTTTACTGTGTGACTGTGAAGTCGTGACTTTGAATTTGTGCCTTTGAAGTCGTGACTTTGAAGTCTTACTGTGTGATTGTGAATTCCTAACTTTGATGTTGTGACTTTGATGTCGTGACTTTGAGGTCTTACCATGTGACTTTGAAGTTGTGACTTTGAAGTTGTGACTTTGAAGTCTTACTGTGTGACTTTGAAGTCGTCGCTTTGAAGTTGTGACTTTGAAGTCGTGACTTTGAAGTTTTACTGTGTGACTGTGAAGTCGTGACTTTGAAGTCTTACTGTGTGATTGTGAATTCCTAACTTTGATGTTGTGACTTTGATGTTGTGACTTTGATGTCGTGACTTTGAAGTCTTACCATGTGATTGTGAATTCCTAACTTTGATGCTGTGACTTTGATGTCATGACTTTGATGTTGTGACTTTGATGTCATGACTTTGATGTTGTGACTTTGATGTCGTGACTTTGAAGTCTTACCATGTGACTTTGAAGTCGTGACTTTGAAGTTGTGACTTTGAAGTTGTGACTTTGAAGTTGTGCCTTTGAAGTTTTACTGTGTGACTGTGAAATCTTACTGTGTGATTGTGAATTCCTAACTTTGATGCTGTGACTTTGATGTCGTGACTTTGAAGTCTTACCATGTGACTTTGAAGTCGTGACTTTGAAGTCTTACCGTGAGACCGTGAAGTCGTGACTGTGAAGTCTTGACGTTGAAGTCTTACTGTGTGACTGTGAATTTGTGACTTTGAAGTCGTGTCTTTGAAGTCGTGACTTAGAAGTCTTACTGTGTGATTGTGAATTCCTAACTTTGATGCTGTGACTTTGATGTTGTGACTTTGAAGTCTTACCATGTGACTTTCAAGTCGTGACTTTGAAGTTGTGACTTTGAAGTTGTGACTTTGAAGTCTTACTGTGTGACTGTGAAGTCGTGACTTTGAAGTCTTACTGTGTGATTGTGAATTCCTAACTTTGATGCTGTGACTTTGATGTTGTGACTTTGATGTCGTGACTTTGAAGTCTTACCATGTGATTGTGAATTCCTAACTTTGATGCTGTGACTTTGATGTCATGACTTTGATGTTGTGACTTTGATGTCGTGACTTTGAAGTCTTACCATGTGACTTTGAAGTCGTGACTTTGAAGTTGTGACTTTGAAGTTGTGACTTTGAAGTTGTGCCTTTGAAGTTTTACTGTGTGACTGTGAAGTCGTGACTTTGAAGTCTTTCTGTGTGATTGTGAATTCCTAACTTTGATGCTGTGACTTTGATGTCGTGACTTTGAAGTCTTACCATGTGACTTTGACGTCGTGACTTTGACGTCGTGACTTTGAAGTCGTGACTTTGAAGTTGTAACTTTGAAGTCTTACCGTGAAGTCGTGACTGTGAAGTCTTGACGTTGAAGTCTTACTGTGTGACTGTGAATTTGTGACTTTGAAGTCGTGTCTTTGAAGTCGTGACTTAGAAGTCTTAATGTGTGATTGTGAATTCCTAACTTTGATGCTGTGACTTTGATGTTGTGACTTTGAAGTCTTACCATGTGACTTTTAAGTCGTGACTTTGAAGTTGTGACTTTGAAGTTGTGACTTTGAAGTCTTACTGTGTGACTTTGAAGTTGTGACTTTGAAGTTGTGACTTTGAAGTTGTGACTTTGAAGTTTTACTGTGTGACTGTGAAGTCGTGACTTTGAAGTCTTACTGTGTGATTGTGAATTCCTAACTTTGATGCTGTGACTTTGATGTTGTGACTTTGATGTCGTGACTTTGAAGTCTTACCATGTGATTGTGAATTCCTAACTTTGATGCTGTGACTTTGATGTCATGACTTTGATGTTGTTACTTTGATGTCATGACCTTGATGTTGTGACTTTGATGTCGTGACTTTGAAGTCTTACCATGTGACTTTGAAGTCGTGACTTTGAAGTGTGACTTTGAGGGTCACTGTGTGACTTTGAAGTTGTGACTGAGTTGTGACTTTGAAGTTTTACTGTGTGACTGTGAAGTCGTGACTTTGAAGTCTTACTGTGTGATTGTGAATCCTAACTTTGATGCTGTGACTTGAGTTGTGACTGATGTCTGACTGAAGTCTACCTGTGACGATCACTAGTGTACGAACTAACGCGGCAGCGGGTGCGTCGGGAGTAAATCGTGTTGGCAAACCAGACAGGTGCGTGCAGGTAGTGCCAGGTGGTGGGTCAACACGGCGGTTGCGGCAACGAGAGGGAAGTACGGGGGCGGGGCGGGCGGCGGGGACTGTGACTGAAGTTACTGTGTGACTGTGAAGTGTGACTTTGAAGTCTTACTGTGTGATTGTGAATTCCTAACTTTGATGCTGTGACTTTGATGTTGTGACTTTGATGTCGTGACTTTGAAGTCTTACCATGTGATTGTGAATTCCTAACTTTGATGCTGTGACTTTGATGTCATGACTTTGATGTTGTTACTTTGATGTCATGACCTTGATGTTGTGACTTTGATGTCGTGACTTTGAAGTCTTACCATGTGACTTTGAAGTCGTGACTTTGAAGTCGTGACTTTGAAGTCTTACTGTGTGACTTTGAAGTTGTGACTTTGAAGTTGTGACTTTGAAGTTTTACTGTGTGACTGTGAAGTCGTGACTTTGAAGTCTTACTGTGTGATTGTGAATTCCTAACTTTGATGCTGTGACTTTGATGTTGTGACTTTGATGTCGTGACTTTGAAGTCTTACCATGTGACTTTGACGTCGTGACTTTGAAGTTGTAACTTTGATGTCTTACGGTGAGACCGTGAAGTCGTGACTGTGAAGTCTTGACGTTGAAGTCTTACTGTGTGACTGTGAATTTGTGACTTTGAAGTCGTGTCTTTGAAGTCGTGACTTAGAAGTCTTAATGTGTGATTGTGAATTCCTAACTTTGATGCTGTGACTTTGATGTTGTGACTTTGAAGTCTTACCATGTGACTTTTAAGTCGTGACTTTGAAGTTGTGACTTTGAAGTTGTGACTTTGAAGTTGTGACTTTGAAGTTTTACTGTGTGACTGTGAAGTCGTGACTTTGAAGTCTTACTGTGTGATTGTGAATTCCTAACTTTGATGCTGTGACTTTGATGTTGTGACTTTGATGTCGTGACTTTGAAGTCTTACCATGTGATTGTGAATTCCTAACTTTGATGCTGTGACTTTGATGTTGTGACTTTGATGTCATGACTTTGATGTTGTGACTTTGATGTCGTGACTTTGAAGTCTTACCATGTGACTTTGAAGTCGTGACTTTGAAGTTGTGACTTTGAAGTTGTGACTTTGAAGTTGTGCCTTTGAAGTTTTACTGTGTGACTGTGAAGTCTTACTGTGTGATTGTGAATTCCTAACTTTGATGCTGTGACTTTGATGTCGTGACTTTGAAGTCTTACCATGTGACTTTGAAGTCGTGACTTTGAAGTCTTACCGTGAGACCGTGAAGTCGTGACTGTGAAGTCTTGACGTTGAAGTCTTACTGTGTGACTGTGAATTTGTGACTTTGAAGTCGTGTCTTTGAAGTCGTGACTTAGAAGTCTTACTGTGTGATTGTGAATTCCTAACTTTGATGCTGTGACTTTGATGTTGTGACTTTGATGCTGTGACTTTGATGTCATGACTTTGATGTTGTGACTTTGATGTTGTGACTTTGAAGTCTTACCATGTGACTTTGAAGTCGTGACTTTGAAGTTGTGACTTTGAAGTTGTGACTTTGAAGTTGTGCCTTTGAAGTTTTACTGTGTGACTGTGAAGTCGTGACTTTGAAGTCTTTCTGTGTGATTGTGAATTCCTAACTTTGATGCTGTGACTTTGATGTCGTGACTTTGAAGTCTTACCATGTGACTTTGACGTCGTGACTTTGACGTCGTGACTTTGAAGTCGTGACTTTGAAGTCTTACCGTGAGACCGTGAATTTGTGACTTTGAAGTCGTGTCTCTGAAGTCGTGACTTTGGAGTCTTACTGTGTGACTTTGAAGTTGTGACTTTGAAGTCTTACCATGTGACTTTGAAGTCGTGACTTTGAAGTTGTGACTTTGAAGTTTTACTGTGACTGTGAAGTCGTGACGTTGAAGTCTTACTGTGTGACTTTGAAGTCGTGACTTTGAAGTTGTGACATTGAATTCCTCACTTTGATGTCGTGACTTTGAAGTCTTACTGTGTGACTGTGAATTTGTGACTTTGAATTCCTCACTTTGATGTTGTGACTTTGAAGTCTTACTGTGTGATTGTGAATTTCTAACTTTGATGCTGTGACTTTGAGGTCGTGACTTTGAAGTCTTACCATGTGACTTTGAAGTTGTGACTTTGAAGTTGTGACTTTGAAGTTTTACTGTGTCTGTGAAGTCGTGACTTTGAAGTCTTACTGTGTGACTGTGAATTTGTGACTTTGAATTCCTCACTTTGATGTCGTGACTTTGAAGTCTTACTGTATGATTGTGAATTCCTAACTTTGATGCTGTGACTTTGAAGTTGTGACTTTGATGTCCTGACCTTGAAGTCTTACTGTGTGACTGTGAAGTCGTGACTTTGAAGTCTTACTGTGTGATTGTGAATTCCTAACTTTGATGCTGTGATTTTGATATCGTGACTTTGATGTCATGACTTTGATGTTGTGACTTTGAAGTCTTACCATGTGACTTTGAAGTTGTGACTTTGAAGTTGTGACTCTGAAGTTGTGACTTTGAAGTCTTACTGTGTGATTGTGAATTCCTAACTTTGATGTCGTGACTTTGAAGTCGTGACTTTGAAGTCGTGACTTTGAAGTCTTACTGTGTGACTGTGACGTCGTGACTTTGAATTTGTGACTTTGAAATCGTGAGTTTGAAGTCTTACTGTGTGATTGTGAATTCCTAACTTTGATGCTGTGAATTTGATGTCATGACTTTGATGTTGTGACTTTGAAGTTTTACTGTGTCTGTGAAGTCGTGACTTTGGAGTCTTACTGTGTGACTGTTAAGTCATGATTTTGAAGTTGTGACTTTGAATTCCTCACTTTGATGTCGTGACTTTGAAGTCTTACTGTGTGACTGTGAATTTGTGACTTTGAATTCCTCACTTTGATGTCGTGACTTTGAAGTCTTACTGTGTGATTGTGAATTCCTAACTTTGATGCTGTGACTTTGATGTCATGACTTTGATGTCGTGACTTTGAAGTCTTACCATGTGACTTTGAAGTCGTGACTTTGAAGTTGTGACTTTGAAGTTTTACTGTGTCTGTGAAGTCGTGACTTTGAAGTCTTACTGTGTGACTGTGAATTTGTGACTTTGAATTCCTCACTTTGATGTCGTGACTTTGAAGTCTTACTGTGTGATTGTGAATTCCTAACTTTGATGCTGTGACTTTGAAGTTGTGACTTTAATGTCCTGACCTTGAAGTCTTACTGTGTGACTGTGAAGTCGTGACTTTGAAGTCTTACTGTGTGATTGTGAATTCCTAACTTTGATGCTGTGATTTTGATGTCGTGACTTTGATGTCATGACTTTGATGTTGTGACTTTGAAGTCTTACCATGTGACTTTGAAGTTGTGACTTTGAAGTTGTGACTTTGAAGTCTTACTGTGTGATTGTGAATTCCTAATTTTGATGTCGTGACTTTGAAGTCGTGACTTTGAAGTTGTGACTTTGAAGTCTTACTGTGTCTGTGAAGTCGTGACTTTGAAGTCTTACTGTGTGACTGTGAAGTCGTGACTTTGAAGTCTTACTGTGTGACTGTGAAGTCGTGACTTTGAAGTCTTACTGTGTGACTGTGAAGTCGTGACTTTGAAGTCTTACTGTGTGATTGTGAATTCCTAACTTTGATGCTGTGACTTTGATGTCGTGACTTTGATGTCATGACTTTGATGTTGTGACTTTGAAGTGTTAACATGTGACTGTGAAGCCGTGACTTTGAAGTTGTGACTTTGAAGTTTTACTGTGTCTGTGATGTCGTGACTTTGAAGTCTTACTTTGTGACTGTGAAGTCGTGACTTTGAAGTCTTACTGTGTGACTGTTAAGTTGTAACTGTGAATTTGTGACGTTGAATTCCTGACTTTGAGGTCGTGACTTTGAAGTCTTACCGTGAGACCGTGAAGTCGTGACTGTGAAGTCGTGACGTTGAAGTCTTACTGTGTGATTGTGAAGTCGTGACTTTGAAGTCTTACTGTGTGATTGTGAATTCCTAACTTTGATGCTGTGACTTTGATGTCATGACTTTAATGTTGTGACTTTGATGTTGTGACTTTGATGTCGAGACTTTGAAGTCTTACCATGTGACTTTGAAGTTGTGACTTTGAAGTTGTGACTTTGAAGTTGTGACTTTGAAGTCTTACTGTGTGACTTTGAAGTCGTGACTTGAAGTTTTACTGTGTGACTGTGAAGTCGTGACTTTGAAGTCTTACTGTGTGACTGTTAAGTTGTGACTTTGAATTTGTGACTTTGAAGTCGTGACTTTGAAGTCATGATTTTGAAGTCTTACTGTGTGACTTTGAAGTTGTGACTTTGAAGTCATGACTTTGAATTTTTACTGTGTCTCTGAAGTCGTGACTTGGAAGTCTACTGTGTGATTGTGAATTCCTAACTTTGATGCTGTGACTTTGATGTTGTGACTTTGAAGTCTTATCATGTGACTTTGAAGTCGTGACTTTGAAGTTGTGACTTTGAAGTCTTACTGTGTGACTTTGAAGTTGTGAATTTGAAGTTGTGACTTTGAAGTTTTACTGTGTGACTGTGAAGTCGTGACTTTGAAGTCTTACTGTATGATTGTGAATTCCTAACTTTGATGCTGTGACTTTGATGTTGTGACTTTGATGTCGTGACTTTGAAGTTGTGCCTTTGAAGTTGTGACTTTGAAGTTGTGACTTTGAAGTTGTGACTTTGAAGTTTTACTGTGTGACTGTGAAGTCGTGACTTTGAAGTCTTACTGTGTGATTGTGAATTCCTAACTTTGATGCTGTGACTTTGATGTCATGACTTTGATGTTTTGACTTTGAAGTTTTACTGTGTCTGTGATGTCGTGACTTTGAAGTCTTACTGTGTGACTGTGAAGTCGTGACTTTGAATTTGTGCCTTTGAAGCCGTGACTTTGAAGTCTTACTGTGTGACTGTGAAGTCGTGACTTTGAAGTCTTACTGTGTGATTGTGAATTCCTATCTTTGATGCTGTGACTTTGATGTCATGACTTTGATGTTGTGACTTTGATGTCGTGACTTTGAAGTCTTACCATGTGACTTTGAAGTTGTGACTTTGAAGTTTTACTGTGTGACTGTGAAGTCGTGACTTTGAAGTCTTACTGTGTGATTGTGAATTCCTAACTTTGATGCTGTGACTTTGATGTCATGACTTTGATGTTGTGACTTTGATGTCGTGACTTTGAAGTCTTACCATGTGACTTTGAAGTTGTGACTTTGAAGTTTTACTGTGTGACTGTGAAGTCGTGACTTTGAAGTCTTACTGTGTGATTGTGAATTCCTAACTTTCATGCTGTGACTTTGATGTCATGACTTTGAAGTCGTGACTTTGATGTCGTGACTTTGAAGTCTTACCATGTGACTTTGAAGTAGTGACTTTGAAGTTTTACTGTGTCTGTGAAGTCGTGACTTTGGATTCTTACTGTGTGACTGTTAAGTCATGACTGTGAATTTGTGACTTTGAATTCCTTACTTTGATGTCGTGACTTTGAAGTCTTACTGTGTGATTGTGAATTCCTAACTTTGATGTTGTGACTTTGATGTCATGACTTTGATTTTGTGACTTTGATGTCATGACTTTGAAGTCTTTCCATGTGACTTTGAAGTCGTGACTTTGAAGTCGTGACTTTGAAGTTGTGACTTTGAAGTTGTGCCTTTGAAGTTTGACTGTGTGACTGTGAAGTCGTGACTTTGAAGTCTTAATGTGTGATTGTGAATTCCTAACTTTGATGCTGTGACTTTGATGTCGTGACTTTGAAGTCTTACCATGTGACTTTGAAGTTTTACTGTGTGACTGTGAAGTCGTGACTTTGAATTTGTGCCTTTGAAGTGGTGACTTTGAAGTCTTAATGTGTGATTGTGAATTCCTAACTTTGATGCTGTGACTTTGATGTCGTGACTTTGAAGTCTTACCATGTGACTTTGAAGTCTTACTGTGTGACTTTGAAGTCGTCGCTTTGAAGTTGTGACTTTGAAGTCGTGACTTTGAAGTTTTACTGTGTGACTGTGAAGTCGTGACTTTGAAGTCTTACTGTGTGATTGTGAATTCCTAACTTTGATGCTGTGACTTTGATGTTGTGACTTTGATGTCGTGACTTTGAAGTCTTACCATGTGATTGTGAATTCCTAACTTTGATGCTGTGACTTTGATGTCATGACTTTGATGTTGTGACTTTGATGTCATGACTTTGATGTTGTGACTTTGATGTCGTGACTTTGAAGTCTTACCATGTGACTTTGAAGTCGTGACTTTGAAGTTGTGACTTTGAAGTTGTGACTTTGAAGTTGTGCCTTTGAAGTTTTACTGTGTGACTGTGAAATCTTACTGTGTGATTGTGAATTCCTAACTTTGATGCTGTGACTTTGATGTCGTGACTTTGAAGTCTTACCATGTGACTTTGAAGTCGTGACTTTGAAGTCTTACCGTGAGACCGTGAAGTCGTGACTGTGAAGTCTTGACGTTGAAGTCTTACTGTGTGACTGTGAATTTGTGACTTTGAAGTCGTGTCTTTGAAGTCGTGACTTAGAAGTCTTAATGTGTGATTGTGAATTCCTAACTTTGATGCTGTGACTTTGATGTTGTGACTTTGAAGTCTTACCATGTGACTTTTAAGTCGTGACTTTGAAGTTGTGACTTTGAAGTTGTGACTTTGAAGTCTTACTGTGTGACTTTGAAGTCGTGACTTTGAAGTTGTGACTTTGAAGTTGTGACTTTGAAGTTGTGACTTTGAAGTTGTGACTTTGAAGTTGTGACTTTGAAGTTTTACTGTGTGACTGTGAAGTCGTGACTTTGAAGTCTTACTGTGTGATTGTGAATTCCTAACTTTGATGCTGTGACTTTGATGTTGTGACTTTGATGTCGTGACTTTGAAGTCTTACCATGTGATTGTGAATTCCTAACTTTGATGTTGTGACTTTGATGTCATGACTTTGATGTTGTGACTTTGAAGTCTTACCATGTGACTTTGAAGTCGTGACTTTGAAGTTGTGACTTTGAAGTTGTGACTTTGAAGTTGTGCCTTTGAAGTTTTACTGTGTGACTGTGAAGTCGTGACTTTGAAGTCTTTCTGTGTGATTGTGAATTCCTAACTTTGATGCTGTGACTTTGATGTCGTGACTTTGAAGTCTTACCATGTGACTTTGACGTCGTGACTTTGACGTCGTGACTTTGAAGTCGTGACTTTGAAGTTGTAACTTTGAAGTCTTACCGTGAAGTCGTGACTGTGAAGTCTTGACGTTGAAGTCTTACTGTGTGACTGTGAATTTGTGACTTTGAAGTCGTGTCTTTGAAGTCGTGACTTAGAAGTCTTAATGTGTGATTGTGAATTCCTAACTTTGATGCTGTGACTTTGATGTTGTGACTTTGAAGTCTTACCATGTGACTTTTAAGTCGTGACTTTGAAGTTGTGACTTTGAAGTTGTGACTTTGAGGTCTTACTGTGTGACTTTGAAGTTGTGACTTTGAAGTTGTGACTTTGAAGTTTTACTGTGTGACTGTGAAGTCGTGACTTTGAAGTCTTACTGTGTGATTGTGAATTCCTAACTTTGATGCTGTGACTTTGATGTTGTGACTTTGATGTCGTGACTTTGAAGTCTTACCATGTGATTGTGAATTCCTAACTTTGATGCTGTGACTTTGATGTTGTTACTTTGATGTCATGACCTTGATGTTGTGACTTTGATGTCGTGACTTTGAAGTCTTACCATGTGACTTTGAAGTCGTGACTTTGAAGTCGTGACTTTGAAGTTGTGACTTTGAAGTCTTACTGTGTGACTTTGAAGTTGTGACTTTGAAGTTGTGACTTTGAAGTTTTACTGTGTGACTGTGAAGTCGTGACTTTGAAGTCTTACTGTGTGATTGTGAATTCCTAACTTTGATGCTGTGACTTTGATGTTGTGACTTTGATGTCGTGACTTTGAAGTCTTACCATATGACTTTGACGTCGTGACTTTGAAGTTGTAACTTTGAAGTCTTACCGTGAGACCGTGAAGTCGTGACTGTGAAGTCTTGACGTTGAAGTCTTACTGTGTGACTGTGAATTTGTGACTTTGAAGTCGTGTCTTTGAAGTCGTGACTTAGAAGTCTTAATGTGTGATTGTGAATTCCTAACTTTGATGCTGTGACTTTGAAGTCTTACCATGTGACTTTTAAGTCGTGACTTTGAAGTTGTGACTTTGGAATTGTGACTTTGAAGTTGTGACTTTGAAGTTTTACTGTGTGACTGTGAAGTCGTGACTTTGAAGTCTTACTGTGTGATTGTGAATTCCTAACTTTGATGCTGTGACTTTGATGTTGTGACTTTGATGTCGTGACTTTGAAGTCTTACCATGTGATTGTGAATTCCTAACTTTGATGCTGTGACTTTGATGTCATGACTTTGATGTTGTGACTTTGATGTCATGACTTTGATGTTGTGACTTTGATGTCGTGACTTTGAAGTCTTACCATGTGACTTTGAAGTCGTGACTTTGAAGTTGTGACTTTGAAGTTGTGACTTTGAAGTTGTGACTTTGAAGTTGTGCCTTTGAAGTTTTACTGTGTGACTGTGAAGTCTTACTGTGTGATTGTGAATTCCTAACTTTGATGCTGTGACTTTGATGTCGTGACTTTGAAGTCTTACCACGTGACTTTGAAGTCGTGACTTTGAAGTCTTACCGTGAGACCGTGAAGTCGTGACTGTGAAGTCTTGACGTTGAAGTCTTACTGTGTGACTGTGAATTTGTGACTTTGAAGTCGTGACTTAGAAGTCTTACTGTGTGATTGTGAATTCCTAACTTTGATGCTGTGACTTTGATGTTGTGACTTTGATGCTGTGACTTTGATGTCATGACTTTGATGTTGTGACTTTGATGTTGTGACTTTGAAGTCTTACCATGTGACTTTGAAGTTGTGACTTTGAAGTTGTGCCTTTGAAGTTTTACTGTGTGACTGTGAAGTCGTGACTTTGAAGTCTTTCTGTGTGATTGTGAATTCCTAACTTTGATGCTGTGACTTTGATGTCGTGACTTTGAAGTCTTACCATGTGACTTTGACGTCGTGACTTTGACGTCGTGACTTTGAAGTCGTGACTTTGAAGTCTTACCGTGAGACCGTGAATTTGTGACTTTGAAGTCGTGTCTCTGAAGTCGTGACTTTGGAGTCTTACTGTGTGACTTTGAAGTTGTGACTTTGAAGTCGTGACTTTGAAGTCATGACTTTGAATTTTTACTGTGTCTGTGAAGTCGTGACTTTGAAGTCTTACTGTGTGACTTTGAAGTCGTGACTTTGAAGTTGTGACTTTGAAGTTGTGACTTTGAAGTTGTGACTTTGAAGTTTTACTGTGTGACTGTGAAGTCGTGACTTTGAAGTCTTACTGTGTGATAGTGAATTCCTAACTTTGATGCTGTGACTTTGATGCTGTGACTTTGATGTCATGACTTTGATGATGTGACTTTGATGTCGTGACTTTGAAGTTGTGACTTTGAAGTTGTGCCTTTGAAGTCTTACCGTGAGACCGTGAAGTCGTGACTGTGAAGTCTTGACGTTGAAGTCTTACTGTGTGACTGTGAATTTGTGACTTTGAAGTCGTGTCTTTGAAGTCGTGACTTACAAGTCTTACTGTGTGATTGTGAATTCCTAACTTTGATGCTGTGACTTTGATGTTGTGACTTTGAAGTCTTACCATGTGACTTTTAAGTCGTGACTTTGAAGTAGTGACTTTGAAGTTGTGACTTTGAAGTCTTACTGTGTGACTTTGAAGTCGTGACTTTGAAGTTGTGACTTTGAAGTTTTACTATGCTGTGACTTTGATGTTGTGACTTTGATGTCGTGACTTTGAAGTCTTACCATGTGATTGTGAATTCCTAACTTTGATGCTGTGACTTTGATGTCATGACTTTGATGTTGTGACTTTGATGTCATGACTTTGATGTTGTGACTTTGATGTCATGACTTTGATGTTGTGACTTTGATGTTGTGACTTTGATGTCGTGACTTTGAAGTCTTACCATGTGACTTTGAAGTCGTGACTTTGAAGTTGTGACTTTCAAGTTGTGCCTTTGAAGTTTTACTGTGTGACTGTGAAGTCGTGACTTTGAAGTCTTACTGTGTGATTGTGAATTCCTAACTTTGATGCTGTGACTTTGATGTCGTGACTTTGAAGTCTTACCATGTGACTTTGACGTCGTGACTTTGAAGCCGTGACTTTGAAGTCTTACCGTGAGACCGTGAAGTCGTGACTGTGAAGTCTTGACGTTGAAGTCTTAGTGTGTGACTGTGAATTTGTGACTTTGAAGTCGTGACTTTGAAGTCTTACTGTGTGACTTTGAAGTTGTGACTTTGAAGTTTTACTGTGTGACTGTGAAGTCGTGACTTTGAAGTCTTTCTGTGTGATTGTGAATTCCTAACTTTGATGCTGTGACTTTGATGTCGTGACTTTGAAGTCTTACCATGTGACTTTGACGTCGTGACTTTGACGTTGTGACTTTGAAGTCGTGACTTTGAAGTCTTACCGTGAGACCGTGAATTTGTGACTTTGAAGTCGTGTCTCTGAAGTCGTGACTTTGGAGTCTTACTGTGTGACTTTGAAGTTGTGACTTTGAAGTCGTGACTTTGAAGTCATGACTTTGAATTTTTACTGTGTCTGTGAAGTCGTGACTTAGAAGTCTTACTATGTGATTGTGAATTCCTAACTTTGATGCTGTGACTTTGATGTTGTGACTTTGAAGTCTTACCATGTGACTTTGAAGTTGTGACTTTGAAGTTGTGACTTTGAAGTCTTACTGTGTGACTTTGAAGTTGTGACTTTGAAGTTGTGACTTTGAAGTTGTGACTTTGAAGTTTTACTGTGTGACTGTGAAGTCGTGACTTTGAAGTCTTACTGTGTGATTGTGAATTCCTAACTTTGATGTCGTGACTTTGAAGTCTTACCATGTGACTTTGACGTCGTGACTTTGACGTCGTGACTTTGAAGTCGTGACTTTGAAGTCTTACCGTGAGACCGTGAATTTGTGACTTTGAAGTCGTGTCTCTGAAGTCGTGACTTTGGAGTCTTACTGTGTGACTTTGAAGTTGTGACTTTGAAGTCGTGACTTTGAAGTCATGACTTTGAATTTTTACTGTGTCTGTGAAGTCGTGACTTTGAAGTCTTACTGTGTGACTTTGAAGTCGTGACTTTGAAGTTGTGACTTTGAAGTTGTGACTTTGAAGTTGTGACTTTGAAGTTTTACTGTGTGACTGTGAAGTCGTGACTTTGAAGTCTTACTGTGTGATAGTGAATTCCTAACTTTGATGCTGTGACTTTGATGCTGTGACTTTGATGTCATGACTTTGATGATGTGACTTTGATGTCGTGACTTTGAAGTTGTGACTTTGAAGTTGTGCCTTTGAAGTCTTACCGTGAGACCGTGAAGTCGTGACTGTGAAGTCTTGACGTTGAAGTCTTACTGTGTGACTGTGAATTTGTGACTTTGAAGTCGTGTCTTTGAAGTCGTGACTTACAAGTCTTACTGTGTGATTGTGAATTCCTAACTTTGATGCTGTGACTTTGATGTTGTGACTTTGAAGTCTTACCATGTGACTTTTAAGTCGTGACTTTGAAGTAGTGACTTTGAAGTTGTGACTTTGAAGTCTTACTGTGTGACTTTGAAGTCGTGACTTTGAAGTTGTGACTTTGAAGTTTTACTATGCTGTGACTTTGATGTTGTGACTTTGATGTCGTGACTTTGAAGTCTTACCATGTGATTGTGAATTCCTAACTTTGATGCTGTGACTTTGATGTCATGACTTTGATGTTGTGACTTTGATGTCATGACTTTGATGTTGTGACTTTGATGTCATGACTTTGATGTTGTGACTTTGATGTTGTGACTTTGATGTCGTGACTTTGAAGTCTTACCATGTGACTTTGAAGTCGTGACTTTGAAGTTGTGACTTTCAAGTTGTGCCTTTGAAGTTTTACTGTGTGACTGTGAAGTCGTGACTTTGAAGTCTTACTGTGTGATTGTGAATTCCTAACTTTGATGCTGTGACTTTGATGTCGTGACTTTGAAGTCTTACCATGTGACTTTGACGTCGTGACTTTGAAGCCGTGACTTTGAAGTCTTACCGTGAGACCGTGAAGTCGTGACTGTGAAGTCTTGACGTTGAAGTCTTACTGTGTGACTGTGAATTTGTGACTTTGAAGTCGTGACTTTGAAGTCTTACTGTGTGACTTTGAAGTTGTGACTTTGAAGTTTTACTGTGTGACTGTGAAGTCGTGACTTTGAAGTCTTTCTGTGTGATTGTGAATTCCTAACTTTGATGCTGTGACTTTGATGTCGTGACTTTGAAGTCTTACCATGTGACTTTGACGTCGTGACTTTGACGTCGTGACTTTGAAGTCGTGACTTTGAAGTCTTACCGTGAGACCGTGAATTTGTGACTTTGAAGTCGTGTCTCTGAAGTCGTGACTTTGGAGTCTTACTGTGTGACTTTGAAGTTGTGACTTTGAAGTCGTGACTTTGAAGTCATGACTTTGAATTTTTACTGTGTCTGTGAAGTCGTGACTTAGAAGTCTTACTATGTGATTGTGAATTCCTAACTTTGATGCTGTGACTTTGATGTTGTGACTTTGAAGTCTTACCATGTGACTTTGAAGTTGTGACTTTGAAGTTGTGACTTTGAAGTCTTACTGTGTGACTTTGAAGTTGTGACTTTGAAGTTGTGACTTTGAAGTTGTGACTTTGAAGTTTTACTGTGTGACTGTGAAGTCGTGACTTTGAAGTCTTACTGTGTGATTGTGAATTCCTAACTTTGATGTCGTGACTTTGAAGTCTTACCATGTGACTTTGACGTCGTGACTTTGAAGTTGTGACTTTGAAGTCTTACCGTGAAGTCGTGACTGTGAAGTCTTGACGTTGAAGTCTTACTGTGTGACTGTGAATTTGTGACTTTGAAGTCGTGTTTTTGAAGTCGTGACTTAGAAGTCTTAATGTGTGATTGTGAATTCCTAACTTTGATGCTGTGACTTTGATGTTGTGACTTTGAAGTCTTACCATGTGACTTTTAAGTCGTGACTTTGAAGTTGTGACTTTGAAGTTGTGACTTTGAAGTTGTGACTTTGAAGTCTTACTGTGTGACTTTGAAGTTGTGACTTTGAAGTTGTGACTTTGAAGTTGTGACTTTGAAGTTGTGACTTTGAAGTTGTGACTTTGACGTTTTACTGTGTGACTGTGAAGTCGTGACTTTGAAGTCTTACTGTGTGATTGTGAATTCCTAACTTTGATGCTGTGACTTTGATGTTGTGACTTTGATGTCGTGACTTTGAAGTCTTACCATGTGATTGTGAATTCCTAACTTTGATGCTGTGACTTTGATGTCATGACTTTGATGTTGTGACTTTGATGTCATGACTTTGATGTTGTGACTTTGATGTCGTGACTTTGAAGTCTTACCATGTGACTTGGAAGTCGTGACTTTGAAGTTGTGACTTTGAAGTCTTACTGTGTGACTTTGAAGTTGTGACTTTGAAGTTGTGACTTTGAAGTTGTGACTTTGAAGTTGTGACTTTGATGCTGTGACTTTGATGTCGTGACTTTGAAGTCTTACCATGTGACTTTGACGTCGTGACTTTGACGTCGTGACTTTGAAGTCGTGACTTTGAAGTCTTACCGTGAGACCGTGAATTTGTGACTTTGAAGTCGTGTCTCTGAAGTCGTGACTTTGGAGTCTTACTGTGTGACTTTGAAGTTGTGACTTTGAAGTCGTGACTTTGAAGTCATGACTTTGAATTTTTACTGTGTCTGTGAAGTCGTGACTTTGAAGTCTTACTGTGTGACTTTGAAGTTGTGACTTTGAAGTTGTGACTTTGAAGTTGTGACTTTGAAGTTGTGACTTTGAAGTTTTACTGTGTGACTGTGAAGTCGTGACTTTGAAGTCTTACTGTGTGATAGTGAATTCCTAACTTTGATGCTGTGACTTTGATGCTGTGACTTTGATGTCATGACTTTGATGATGTGACTTTGATGTCGTGACTTTGAAGTTGTGACTTTGAAGTTGTGCCTTTGAAGTCTTACCGTGAGACCGTGAAGTCGTGACTGTGAAGTCTTGACGTTGAAGTCTTACTGTGTGACTGTGAATTTGTGACTTTGAAGTCGTGTCTTTGAAGTCGTGACTTACAAGTCTTACTGTGTGATTGTGAATTCCTAACTTTGATGCTGTGACTGATGTTGTGACTTTGAAGTCTTACCATGTGATTGTGAATTCCTAACTTTGATGCTGTGACTTTGATGCTGTGACTTTGATGTCATGACTTTGATGTTGTGACTTTGATGTCATGACTTTGATGTTGTGACTTTGATGTCATGACTTTGATGTTGTGACTTTGATGTTGTGACTTTGATGTCGTGACTTTGAAGTCTTACCATGTGACTTTGAAGTCGTGACTTTGAAGTTGTGACTTTCAAGTTGTGCCTTTGAAGTTTTACTGTGTGACTGTGAAGTCGTGACTTTGAAGTCTTACTGTGTGATTGTGAATTCCTAACTTTGATGCTGTGACTTTGATGTCGTGACTTTGAAGTCTTACCATGTGACTTTGACGTCGTGACTTTGAAGCCGTGACTTTGAAGTCTTACCGTGAGACCGTGAAGTCGTGACTGTGAAGTCTTGACGTTGAAGTCTTACTGTGTGACTGTGAATTTGTGACTTTGAAGTCGTGACTTTGAAGTCTTACTGTGTGACTTTGAAGTCGTGACTTTGAAGTCGTGACTTTGAAGTCATGACTTTGAATTTTTACTGTGTCTGTGAAGTCGTGACTTAGAAGTCTTACTATGTGATTGTGAATTCCTAACTTTGATGCTGTGACTTTGATGTTGTGACTTTGAAGTCTTACCATGTGACTTTGAAGTTGTGACTTTGAAGTTGTGACTTTGAAGTCTTACTGTGTGACTTTGAAGTTGTGACTTTGAAGTTGTGACTTTGAAGTTGTGACTTTGAAGTTTTACTGTGTGACTGTGAAGTCGTGACTTTGAAGTCTTACTGTGTGATTGTGAATTCCTAACTTTGATGTCGTGACTTTGAAGTCTTACCATGTGACTTTGACGTCGTGACTTTGAAGTTGTAACTTTGAAGTCTTACCGTGAAGTCGTGACTGTGAAGTCTTGACGTTGAAGTCTTACTGTGTGACTGTGAATTTGTGACTTTGAAGTCGTGTTTTTGAAGTCGTGACTTAGAAGTCTTAATGTGTGATTGTGAATTCCTAACTTTGATGCTGTGACTTTGATGTTGTGACTTTGAAGTCTTACCATGTGACTTTTAAGTCGTGACTTTGAAGTTGTGACTTTGAAGTTGTGACTTTGAAGTTGTGACTTTGAAGTCTTACTGTGTGACTTTGAAGTTGTGACTTTGAAGTTGTGACTTTGAAGTTGTGACTTTGAAGTTGTGACTTTGACGTTTTACTGTGTGACTGTGAAGTCGTGACTTTGAAGTCTTACTGTGTGATTGTGAATTCCTAACTTTGATGCTGTGACTTTGATGTTGTGACTTTGATGTCGTGACTTTGAAGTCTTACCTTGTGATTGTGAATTCCTAACTTTGATGCTGTGACTTTGATGTCATGACTTTGATGTTGTGACTTTGATGTCATGACTTTGATGTTGTGACTTTGATGTCGTGACTTTGAAGTCTTACCATGTGACTTGGAAGTCGTGACTTTGAAGTTGTGACTTTGAAGTCTTACTGTGTGACTTTGAAGTTGTGACTTTGAAGTTGTGACTTTGAAGTTGTGACTTTGAAGTTGTGACTTTGAAGTTTTACTGTGTGACTGTGAAGTCGTGACTTTGAAGTCTTACTGTGTGATTGTGAATTCCTAACTTTGATGCTGTGACTTTGATGTTGTGACTTTGATGTTGTGACTTTGAAGTCTTACCATGTGACTTTGACGTCGTGACTTTGAAGTTGTAACTTTGAAGTCTTACCGTGAGACCGTGAAGTCGTGACTGTGAAGTCTTGACGTTGAAGTCTTACTGTGTGACTGTGAATTTGTGACTTTGAAGTCGTGTCTTTGAAGTCGTGACTTAGAAGTCTTAATGTGTGATTGTGAATTCCTAACTTTGATGCTGTGACTTTGATGTTGTGACTTTGAAGTCTTACCATGTGACTTTTAAGTCGTGACTTTGAAGTTGTGACTTTGAAGTTGTGACTTTGAAGTTGTGACTTTGAAGTTTTACTGTGTGACTGTGAAGTCGTGACTTTGAAGTCTTACTGTGTGATTGTGAATTCCTAACTTTGATGCTGTGACTTTGATGTTGTGACTTTGATGTCGTGACTTTGAAGTCTTACCATGTGATTGTGAATTCCTAACTTTGATGCTGTGACTTTGATGTCATGACTTTGATGTTGTGACTTTGATGTCATGACTTTGATGTTGTGACTTTGATGTCGTGACTTTGAAGTCTTACCATGTGACTTTGAAGTCGTGACTTTGAAGTTGTGAGTCTGAAGTTGTGACTTTGAAGTTGTGCCTTTGAAGTTTTACTGTGTGACTGTGAAGTCTTACTGTGTGATTGTGAATTCCTAACTTTGATGCTGTGACTTTGATGTCGTGACTTTGAAGTCTTACCATGTGACTTTGAAGTCGTGACTTTGAAGTCTTACCGTGAGACCGTGAAGTCGTGACTGTGAAGTCTTGACGTTGAAGTCTTACTGTGTGACTGTGAATTTGTGACTTTGAAGTCGTGTCTTTGAAGTCGTGACTTAGAAGTCTTACTGTGTGATTGTGAATTCCTAACTTTGATGCTGTGACTTTGATGTTGTGACTTTGAAGTCTTACCATGTGACTTTTAAGTCGTGACTTTGAAGTTGTGACTTTGAAGTTGTGACTTTGAAGTTTTACTGTGTGACTGTGAAGTCGTGACTTTGAAGTCTTACTGTGTGATTGTGAATTCCTAACTTTGATGCTGTGACTTTGATGTTGTGACTTTGATGTCGTGACTTTGAAGTCTTACCATGTGATTGTGAATTCCTAACTTTGATGCTGTGACTTTGATGTCATGACTTTGATGTTGTGACTTTGATGTCATGACTTTGATGTTGTGACTTTGATGTCGTGACTTTGAAGTCTTACCATGTGACTTTGAAGTCGTGACTTTGAAGTTGTGCCTTTGAAGTTTTACTGTGTGACTGTGAAGTCTTACTGTGTGATTGTGAATTCCTAACTTTGATGCTGTGACTTTGATGTCGTGACTTTGAAGTCTTACCATGTGACTTTGAAGTCGTGACTTTGAAGTCTTACCGTGAGACCGTGAAGTCGTGACTGTGAAGTCTTGACGTTGAAGTCTTACTGTGTGACTGTGAATTTGTGACTTTGAAGTCGTGTCTTTGAAGTCGTGACTTAGAAGTCTTACTGTGTGATTGTGAATTCCTAACTTTGATGCTGTGACTTTGATGTTGTGACTTTGAAGTCTTACCATGTGACTTTTAAGTCGTGACTTTGAAGTTGTGACTTTGAAGTTGTGACTTTGAAGTCTTACTGTGTGACTTTGAAGTCGTGACTTTGAAGTTGTGACTTTGAAGTTGTGACTTTGAAGTTTTACTGTGTGACTGTGAAGTCGTGACTTTGAAGTCTTACTGTGTGATTGTGAATTCCTAACTTTGATGCTGTGACTTTGATGTTGTGACTTTGATGTCGTGACTTTGAAATCTTACCATGTGATTGTGAATTCCTAACTTTGATGCTGTGACTTTGATGTCATGACTTTGATGTTGTGACTTTGATGTCGTGACTTTGAAGTCTTACCATGTGACTTTGAAGTCGTGACTTTGAAGTTGTGACTTTGAAGTTGTGACTTTGAAGTTGTGCCTTTGAAGTTTTACTGTGTGACTGTGAAGTCGTGACTTTGAAGTCTTTCTGTGTGATTGTGAATTCCTAACTTTGATGCTGTGACTTTGATGTCGTGACTTTGAAGTCTTACCATGTGACTTTGACGTCGTGACTTTGACGTCGTGACTTTGAAGTCGTGACTTTGAAGTCTTACCGTGAGACCGTGAATTTGTGACTTTGAAGTCGTGTCTCTGAAGTCGTGACTTTGGAGTCTTACTGTGTGACTTTGAAGTTGTGACTTTGAAGTCGTGACTTTGAAGTCATGACTTTGAATTTTTACTGTGTCTGTGAAGTCGTGACTTTGAAGTCTTACTGTGTGACTTTGAAGTCGTGACTTTGAAGTTGTGACTTTGAAGTTGTGACTTTGAAGTTTTACTGTGTGACTGTGAAGTCGTGACTTTGAAGTCTTACTGTGTGATAGTGAATTCCTAACTTTGATGCTGTGACTTTGATGCTGTGACTTTGATGTCATGACTTTGATGATGTGACTTTGATGTCGTGACTTTGAAGTTGTGACTTTGAAGTTGTGCCTTTGAAGTTTTACTGTGTGACTGTGAAGTCGTGACTTTGTAGTCTTACTGTGTGATTGTGAATTCCTAATTTTGATGTTGTGACTTTGATGTCGTGACTTTGAAGTCTTACCATGTGACTTTGACGTCGTGACTTTGACGTCGTGACTTTGAAGTCGTGACTTTGAAGTCTTACCGTGAGACCGTGAAGTCGTGACTGTGAAGTCTTGACGTTGAAGTCTTACTGTGTGACTGTGAATTTGTGACTTTGAAGTCGTGTCTTTGAAGTCGTGACTTAGAAGTCTTACTGTGTGATTCTGAATTCCTAACTTTGATGCTGTGACTTTGATGTTGTGACTTTGAAGTCTTACCATGTGACTTTTAAGTCGTGACTTTGAAGTAGTGACTTTGAAGTTGTGACTTTGAAGTCTTACTGTGTGACTTTGAAGTCGTGACTTTGAAGTTTTACTGTGTGACTGTGAAGTCGTGACTTTGAAGTCTTACTGTGTGATTGTGAATTCCTAACTTTGATGCTGTGACTTTGATGTTGTGACTTTGATGTCGTGACTTTGAAATCTTACCATGTGATTGTGAATTCCTAACTTTGATGCTGTGACTTTGATGTCATGACTTTGATGTTGTGACTTTGATGTCGTGACTTTGAAGTCTTACCATGTGACTTTGAAGTCGTGACTTTGAAGTTGTGACTTTGAAGTTGTGACTTTGAAGTTGTGCCTTTGAAGTTTTACTGTGTGACTGTGAAGTCGTGACTTTGAAGTCTTTCTGTGTGATTGTGAATTCCTAACTTTGATGCTGTGACTTTGATGTCGTGACTTTGAAGTCTTACCATGTGACTTTGACGTCGTGACTTTGACGTCGTGACTTTGAAGTCGTGACTTTGAAGTCTTACCGTGAGACCGTGAATTTGTGACTTTGAAGTCGTGTCTCTGAAGTCGTGACTTTGGAGTCTTACTGTGTGACTTTGAAGTTGTGACTTTGAAGTCGTGACTTTGAAGTCATGACTTTGAATTTTTACTGTGTCTGTGAAGTCGTGACTTTGAAGTCTTACTGTGTGACTTTGAAGTCGTGACTTTGAAGTTGTGACTTTGAAGTTGTGACTTTGAAGTTTTACTGTGTGACTGTGAAGTCGTGACTTTGAAGTCTTACTGTGTGATAGTGAATTCCTAACTTTGATGCTGTGACTTTGATGCTGTGACTTTGATGTCATGACTTTGATGATGTGACTTTGATGTCGTGACTTTGAAGTTGTGACTTTGAAGTTGTGCCTTTGAAGTTTTACTGTGTGACTGTGAAGTCGTGACTTTGTAGTCTTACTGTGTGATTGTGAATTCCTAATTTTGATGTTGTGACTTTGATGTCGTGACTTTGAAGTCTTACCATGTGACTTTGACGTCGTGACTTTGACGTCGTGACTTTGAAGTCGTGACTTTGAAGTCTTACCGTGAGACCGTGAAGTCGTGACTGTGAAGTCTTGACGTTGAAGTCTTACTGTGTGACTGTGAATTTGTGACTTTGAAGTCGTGTCTTTGAAGTCGTGACTTAGAAGTCTTACTGTGTGATTCTGAATTCCTAACTTTGATGCTGTGACTTTGATGTTGTGACTTTGAAGTCTTACCATGTGACTTTTAAGTCGTGACTTTGAAGTAGTGACTTTGAAGTTGTGACTTTGAAGTCTTACTGTGTGACTTTGAAGTCGTGACTTTGAAGTTTTACTGTGTGACTGTGAAGTCGTGACTTTGAAGTCTTACTGTGTGATTGTGAATTCCTAACTTTGATGCTGTGACTTTGATGTTGTGACTTTGATGTCGTGACTTTGAAGTCTTACCATGTGATTGTGAATTCCTAACTTTGATGCTGTGACTTTGATGTCATGACTTTGATGTTGTGACTTTGATGTCGTGACTTTGAAGTCTTACCATGTGACTTTGAAGTCGTGACTTTGAAGTTGTGACTTTGAAGTTGTGACTTTGAAGTTGTGCCTTTGAAGTTTTACTGTGTGACTGTGAAGTCGTGACTTTGAAGTCTTTCTGTGTGATTGTGAATTCCTAACTTTGATGCTGTGACTTTGATGTCGTGACTTTGAAGTCTTACCATGTGACTTTGACGTCGTGACTTTGACCTCGTGACTTTGAAGTCGTGACTTTGAAGTCTCACCGTGAGACCGTGAATTTGTGACTTTGAAGTCGTGTCTCTGAAGTCGTGACTTTGGAGTCTTACTGTGTGACTTTGAAGTTGTGACTTTGAAGTCGTGACTTTGAAGTCATGACTTTGAATTTTTACTGTGTCTGTGAAGTCGTGACTTTGAAGTCTTACTGTGTGACTTTGAAGTCGTGACTTTGAAGTTGTGACTTTGAAGTTGTGACTTTGAAGTTTTACTGTGTGACTGTGAAGTCGTGACTTTGAAGTCTTACTGTGTGATAGTGAATTCCTAACTTTGATGCTGTGACTTTGATGCTGTGACTTTGATGTCATGACTTTGATGATGTGACTTTGATGTCGTGACTTTGAAGTTGTGACTTTGAAGTTGTGCCTTTGAAGTTTTACTGTGTGACTGTGAAGTCGTGACTTTGTAGTCTTACTGTGTGATTGTGAATTCCTAATTTTGATGTTGTGACTTTGAAGTCTTACCATGTGACTTTGACGTCGTGACTTTGACGTCGTGACTTTGAAGTCGTGACTTTGAAGTCTTACCGTGAGACCGTGAAGTCGTGACTGTGAAGTCTTGACGTTGAAGTCTTACTGTGTGACTGTGAATTTGTGACTTTGAAGTCGTGTCTTTGAAGTCGTGACTTAGAAGTCTTACTGTGTGATTGTGAATTCCTAACTTTGATGCTGTGACTTTGATGTTGTGACTTTGAAGTCTTACCATGTGACTTTTAAGTCGTGACTTTGAAGTAGTGACTTTGAAGTTGTGACTTTGAAGTCTTACTGTGTGACTTTGAAGTCGTGACTTTGAAGTTGTGACTTTGAAGTTTTACTATGTGACTATGAAGTCGTGACTTTGAAGTCTTACTGTGTGATTGTGAATTCCTAACTTTGATGCTGTGACTTTGATGTCGTGACTTTGAAGTCTTACCATGTGATTGTGAATTCCTAACTTTGATGCTGTGACTTTGAAGTTGTGACTTTGAAGTTGTGACTTTGAAGTTGTGCCTTTGAAGTTTTACTGTGTGATTGTGAATTCCTAACTTTGATGCTGTGACTTTGAAGTCTTACCATGTGACTTTGACGTCGTGACTTTGAAGTCGTGACTTTGAAGTCTTACCGTGAGACCGTGAAGTCGTAACTGTGAAGTCTTGACGTTGAAGTCTTACTGTGTGACTGTGAATTTGTGACTTTGAAGTCGTGTCTTTGAAGTCGTGACTTAGAAGTCTTACTGTGTGATTGTGAATTCCTAACTTTGATGCTGTGACTTTGATGTTGTGACTTTGAAGTCTTACCATGTGACTTTTAAGTCGTGACTTTGAAGTTGTGACTTTGAAGTCTTACTGTGTGACTTTGAAGTCGTGACTTTGAAGTTGTGACTTTGAAGTTGTGACTTTGAAGTTTTACTGTGTGACTGTGAAGTCGTGACTTTGAAGTCTTACTGTGTGATTGTGAATTCCTAACTTTGATGCTGTGACTTTGATGTTGTGACTTTGATGTCGTGACTTTGAAGTCTTACCATGTGATTGTGAATTCCTAACTTTGATGCTGTGACTTTGATGTCATGACTTTGATGTTGTGACTTTGATGTCATGACTTTGATGTTGTGACTTTGATGTCGTGACTTTGAAGTCTTACCATGTGACTTTGAAGTCGTGACTTTGAAGTTGTGACTTTGAAGTTGTGACTTTGAAGTTGTGACTTTGAAGTTGTGCCTTTGAAGTTTTACTGTGTGACTGTGAAGTCGTGACTTTGAAGTCTTACTGTGTGATTGTGAATTCCTAACTTTGATGCTGTGACTTTGATGTCGTGACTTTGAAGTCTTACCATGTGATTGTGAATTCCTAACTTTGATGCTGTGACTTTGATGTTGTGACTTTGATGTCATGACTTTGATGTTGTGACTTTGATGTCGTGACTTTGAAGTCTTACCATGTGACTTTGAAGTTGTGACTTTGAAGTTGTGACTTTGAAGTTGTGACTTTAAAGTTGTGCCTTTGAAGTTTTACTGTGTGATTGTGAATTCCTAACTTTGATGCTGTGACTTTGAAGTCTTACCATGTGACTTTGATGTCGTGACTTTGAAGTCGTGACTTTGAAGTCTTACCGTGAGACCGTGAAGTCGTAACTGTGAAGTCTTGACGTTGAAGTCTTACTGTGTGACTGTGAATTTGTGACTTTGAAGTCGTGTCTTTGAAGTCGTGACTTAGAAGTCTTACTGTGTGATTGTGAATTCCTAACTTTGATGCTGTGACTTTGATGTTGTGACTTTGAAGTCTTACCATGTGACTTTTAAGTCGTGACTTTGAAGTTGTGACTTTGAAGTTGTGACTTTGAAGTCTTACTGTGTGACTTTGAAGTCGTGACTTTGAAGTTGTGACTTTGAAGTTGTGACTTTGAAGTTGTGCCTTTGAAGTTTTACTGTGTGACTGTGAAGTCGTGACTTTGAAGTCTTACTGTGTGATTGTGAATTCCTAACTTTGATGCTGTGACTTTGATGTCGTGACTTTGAAGTCTGACCATGTGACTTTGACGTCGTGACTTTGAAGTCTTACCGTGAGACCGTGAAGTCGTGACTGTGAAGTCTTGACGTTGAAGTCTTACTGTGTGACTGTGAATTTGTGACTTTGAAGTCGTGTCTTTGAAGTCGTGACTTTGAAGTCTTACTGTGTGACTTTGAAGTTGTGACTTTGAAGTCGTGACTTTGAAGTCATGACTTTGAATTTTTACTGTGTCTGTGAAGTCGTGACTTAGAAGTCTTACTATGTGATTGTGAATTCCTAACTTTGATGCTGTGACTTTGATGTTGTGACTTTGAAGTCTTACCATGTGACTTTGAAGTTGTGACTTTGAAGTTGTGACTTTGAAGTCTTACTGTGTGACTTTGAAGTTGTGACTTTGAAGTTGTGACTTTGAAGTTGTGACTTTGAAGTTTTACTGTGTGACTGTGAAGTCGTGACTTTGAAGTCTTACTGTGTGATTGTGAATTCCTAACTTTGATGCTGTGACTTTGATGTTGTGACTTTGATGTTGTGACTTTGAAGTCTTACCATGTGACTTTGACGTCGTGACTTTGAAGTTGTAACTTTGAAGTCTTACCGTGAGACCGTGAAGTCGTGACTGTGAAGTCTTGACGTTGAAGTCTTACTGTGTGACTGTGAATTTGTGACTTTGAAGTCGTGTCTTTGAAGTTGTGACTTAGAAGTCTTAATGTGTGATTGTTAATTCCTAACTTTGATGCTGTGACTTTGATGTTGTGACTTTGAAGTCTTACCATGTGACTTTTAAGTTGTGACTTTGAAGTTGTGACTTTGAAGTCTTACTGTGTGACTTTGAAGTCGTGACTTTGAAGTTGTGACTTTGAAGTTGTGACTTTGAAGTTGTGACTTTGAAGTTGTGACTTTGAAGTTTTACTGTGTGACTGTGAAGTCGTGACTTTGAAGTCTTACTGTGTGATTGTGAATTCCTAACTTTGATGCTGTGACTTTGATGTTGTGACTTTGATGTCGTGACTTTGAAGTCTTACCATGTGATTGTGAATTCCTAACTTTGATGCTGTGACTTTGATGTCATGACTTTGATGTTGTGACTTTGATGTCATGACTTTGATGTTGTGACTTTGATGTCGTGACTTTGAAGTCTTACCATGTGACTTTGAAGTCGTGACTTTGAAGTTGTGACTTTGAAGTTGTGACTTTGAAGTTGTGACTTTGAAGTCTTACTGTGTGACTTTGAAGTTGTGACTTTGAAGTTGTGACTTTGAAGTTGTGACTTTGAAGTTTTACTGTGTGACTGTGAAGTCGTGACTTTGAAGTCTTACTGTGTGATTGTGAATTCCTAACTTTGATGCTGTGACTTTGATGTTGTGACTTTGATGTCGTGACTTTGAAGTCTTACCATGTGACTTTGACGTCGTGACTTTGAAGTCGTGACTTTGAAGTCTTACCGTGAGACCGTGAAGTCGTAACTGTGAAGTCTTGACGTTGAAGTCTTACTGTGTGACTGTGAATTTGTGACTTTGAAGTCGTGTCTTTGAAGTCGTGACTTAGAAGTCTTAATGTGTGATTGTGAATTCCTAACTTTGATGCTGTGACTTTGATGTTGTGACTTTGAAGTCTTACCATGTGACTTTTAAGTCGTGACTTTGAAGTTGTGACTTTGAAGTCTTACTGTGTGACTTTGAAGTCGTGACTTTGAAGTTGTGACTTTGAAGTCTTACTGTGTGATTGTGAATTCCTAACTTTGATGCTGTGACTTTGATGTTGTGACTTTGATGTCGTGACTTTGAAGTCTTACCATGTGATTGTGAATTCCTAACTTTGATGCTGTGACTTTGATGTCATGACTTTGATGTTGTGACTTTGATGTCATGACTTTGATGTTGTGACTTTGATGTCGTGACTTTGAAGTCTTACCATGTGACTTTGAAGTCGTGACTTTGAAGTTGTGACTTTGAAGTTGTGACTTTGAAGTTGTGACTTTGAAGTTTTACTGTGTGACTGTGAAGTCGTGATTTTGAAGTCTTACTGTGTGATTGTGAATTCCTAACTTTGATGCTGTGACTTTGATGTCGTGACTTTGAAGTCTTACCATGTGACTTTGACATCGTGACTTTGAAGTCGTGACTTTGAAGTCTTACCGTGAGACCGTGAAGTCGTGACTGTGAAGTCTTGACGTTGAAGTCTTACTGTGTGACTGTGAATTTGTGAATTTGAAGTCGTGTCTTTGAAGTCGTGACTTAGAAGTCTTACTGTGTGATTGTGAATTCCTAACTTTGATGCTGTGACTTTGATGTTGTGACTTTGAAGTCTTACCATGTGACTTTTAAGTCGTGACTTTGAAGTTGTGACTTTGAAGTCTTACTGTGTGACTTTGAAGTCGTGACTTTGAAGTTGTGACTTTGAAGTTGTGACTTTGAAGTTTTACTGTGTGACTGTGAAGTCGTGACTTTGAAGTCTTACTGTGTGATTGTGAATTCCTAACTTTGATGCTGTGACTTTGATGTTATGACTTTGATGTCGTGACTTTGAAGTCTTACCATGTGATTGTGAATTCCTAACTTTGATGCTGTGACTTTGATGTCATGACTTTGATGTTGTGACTTTGAAGTCTTACTGTGTGATTGTGAATTCCTAACTTTGATGCTGTGACTTTGATGTTGTGACTTTGAAGTCTTACCATGTGATTGTGAATTCCTAACTTTGATGCTGTGACTTTGATGTTGTGACTTTGATGTCATGACTTTCATGTTGTGACTTTGATGTCGTGACTTTGAAGTCTTACCATGTGACTTTGAAGTTGTGACTTTGAAGTTGTGACTTTGAAGTTGTGCCTTTGAAGTTTTACTGTGTGATTGTGAATTCCTAACTTTGATGCTGTGACTTTGACGTCGTGACTTTGAAGTCGTGACTTTGAAGTCTTACCGTGAGACCGTGAAGTCGTAACTGTGAAGTCTTGACGTTGAAGTCTTACTGTGTGACTGTGAATTTGTGACTTTGAAGTCGTGTCTTTGAAGTCGTGACTTAGAAGTCTTACTGTGTGATTGTGAATTCCTAACTTTGATGCTGTGACTTTGAAGTCTTACCATGTGACTTTTAAGTCGTGACTTTGAAGTTGTGACTTTGAAGTTGTGACTTTGAAGTCTTACTGTGTGACTTTGAAGTCGTGACTTTGAAGTTGTGACTTTGAAGTTGTGACTTTGAAGTTGTGACTTTGAAGTTGTGACTTTGAAGTTTTACTGTGTGACTGTGAAGTCGTGACTTTGAAGTCTTACTGTGTGATTGTGAATTCCTAACTTTGATGCTGTGACTTTGATGTTGTGACTTTGATGTCGTGACTTTGAAGTCTTACCATGTGATTGTGAATTCCTAACTTTGATGCTGTGACTTTGATGTCATGACTTTGATGTTGTGACTTTGATGTCATGACTTTGATGTTGTGACTTTGATGTCGTGACTTTGAAGTCTTACCATGTGACTTTGAAGTCGTGACTTTGAAGTTGTGACTTTGAAGTTGTGACTTTGAAGTTGTGACTTTGAAGTTGTGCCTTTGAAGTTTTACTGTGTGACTGTGAAGTCGTGACTTTGAAGTCTTACTGTGTGATTGTGAATTCCTAACTTTGATGCTGTGACTTTGATGTCGTGACTTTGAAGTCTTACCATGTGACTTTGACGTCGCGACTTTGAAGTCTTACCGTGAGACCGTGAAGTCGTGACTGTGAAGTCTTGACGTTGAAGTCTTACTGTGTGACTGTGAATTTGTGACTTTGAAGTCGTGTCTTTGAAGTCGTGACTTTGAAGTCTTACTGTGTGACTTTGAAGTTGTGACTTTGAAGTCGTGACTTTGAAGACATGACTTTGAATTTTTACTGTGTCTGTGAAGTCGTGACTTAGAAGTCTTACTATGTGATTGTGAATTCCTAACTTTGATGCTGTGACTTTGATGTTGTGACTTTGAAGTCTTACCATGTGACTTTGAAGTTGTGACTTTGAAGTTGTGACTTTGAAGTCTTACTGTGTGACTTTGAAGTTGTGACTTTGAAGTTGTGACTTTGAAGTTGTGACTTTGAAGTTTTACTGTGTGACTGTGAAGTCGTGATTTTGAAGTCTTACTGTGTGATTGTGAATTCCTAACTTTGATGCTGTGACTTTGATGTTGTGACTTTGATGTCGTGACTTTGAAGTCTTACCATGTGACTTTGAGGTCGTGACTTTGAAGTTGTAACTTTGAAGTCTTACCGTGAGACCGTGAAGTCGTGACTGTGAAGTCTTGACGTTGAAGTCTTACTGTGTGACTGTGAATTTGTGACTTTGAAGTCGTGTCTTTGAAGTCGTGACTTAGAAGTCTTAATGTGTGATTGTGAATTCCTAACTTTGATGCTGTGACTTTGATGTTGTGACTTTGAAGTCTTACCATGTGACTTTTAAGTCGTGACTTTGAAGTTGTGACTTTGAAGTTGTGACTTTGAAGTTGTGACTTTGAAGTCTTACTGTGTGACTTTGAAGTCGTGACTTTGAAGTCGTGACTTTGAAGTCGTGACTTTGAAGTCGTGACTTTGAAGTTGTGACTTTGAAGTTTTACTGTGTGACTGTGAAGTCGTGACTTTGAAGTCTTACTGTGTGATTGTGAATTCCTAACTTTGATGCTGTGACTTTGATGTTGTGACTTTGATGTCGTGACTTTGAAGTCTTACCATGTGATTGTGAATTCCTAACTTTGATGCTGTGACTTTGATGTCATGACTTTGATGTTGTGACTTTGATGTCATGACTTTGATGTTGTGACTTTGATGTCGTGACTTTGAAGTCTTACCATGTGACTTTGAAGTCGTGACTTTGAAGTTGTGACTTTGAAGTCTTACTGTGTGACTTTGAAGTTGTGACTTTGAAGTTGTGACTTTGAAGTTGTGACTTTGAAGTTTTACTGTGTGACTGTGAAGTCGTGACTTTGAAGTCTTACTGTGTGATTGTGAATTCCTAACTTTGATGCTGTGACTTTGATGTTGTGACTTTGATGTCGTGACTTTGAAGTCTTACCATGTGACTTTGACGTCGTGACTTTGAAGTTGTAACTTTGAAGTCTTACCGTGAGACCGTGAAGTCCTGACTGTGAAGTCTTGACGTTGAAGTCTTACTGTGTGACTGTGAATTTGTGACTTTGAAGTCGTGTCTTTGAAGTCGTGACTTAGAAGTCTTAATGTGTGATTGTGAATTCCTAACTTTGATGCTGTGACTTTGATGTTGTGACTTTGAAGTCTTACCATGTGACTTTTAAGTTGTGACTTTGAAGTTGTGACTTTGAAGTTGTGACTTTGAAGTCTTACTGTGTGACTTTGAAGTCGTGACTTTGAAGTTGTGACTTTGAAGTTGTGACTTTGAAGTTGTGACTTTGAAGTTTTACTGTGTGACTGTGAAGTCGTGACTTTGAAGTCTTACTGTGTGATTGTGAATTCCTAACTTTGATGCTGTGACTTTGATGTTGTGACTTTGATGTCGTGACTTTGAAGTCTTACCATGTGATTGTGAATTCCTAACTTTGATGCTGTGACTTTGATGTCATGACTTTGATGTTGTGACTTTGATGTCATGACTTTGATGTTGTGACTTTGATGTCGTGACTTTGAAGTCTTACCATGTGACTTTGAAGTCGTGACTTTGAAGTCGTGACTTTGAAGTTGTGACTTTGAAGTTGTGACTTTGAAGTTGTGCCTTTGAAGTTTTACTGTGTGACTGTGAAGTCGTGACTTTGAAGTCTTACTGTGTGATTGTGAATTCCTAACTTTGATGCTGTGACTTTGATGTCGTGACTTTGAAGTCTTACCATGTGACTTTGACATCGTGACTTTGAAGTCGTGACTTTGAAGTCTTACCGTGAGACCGTGAAGTCGTGACTGTGAAGTCTTGACGTTGAAGTCTTACTGTGTGACTGTGAATTTGTGAATTTGAAGTCGTGTCTTTGAAGTCGTGACTTAGAAGTCTTACTGTGTGATTGTGAATTCCTAACTTTGATGCTGTGACTTTGATGTTGTGACTTTGAAGTCTTACCATGTGACTTTTAAGTCGTGACTTTGAAGTTGTGACTTTGAAGTCTTACTGTGTGACTTTGAAGTCGTGACTTTGAAGTTGTGACTTTGAAGTTGTGACTTTGAAATTTTACTGTGTGACTGTGAAGTCGTGACTTTGAAGTCTTACTGTGTGATTGTGAATTCCTAACTTTGATACTGTGACTTTGATGTTGTGACTTTGATGTCGTGACTTTGAAGTCTTACCATGTGATTGTGAATTCCTAACTTTGATGCTGTGACTTTGATGTCATGACTTTGATGTTGTGACTTTGATGTTGTGACTTTGAAGTCTTACCATGTGACTTTGAAGTCGTGACTTTGAAGTTGTGACTTTGAAGTTGTGACTTTGAAGTTGTGCCTTTGAAATTTTACTGTGTGACTGTGAAGTCGTGACTTTGAAGTCTTTCTGTGTGATTGTGAATTCCTAACTTTGATGCTGTGACTTTGATGTCGTGACTTTGAAGTCTTACCATGTGACTTTGACGTCGTGACTTTGAAGTTGTGACTTTGAAGTCTTACCGTGAGACCGTGAAGTCGTGACTGTGAAGTCTTGACGTTGAAGTCTTACTGTGTGACTGTGAATTTGTGACTTTGAAGTCGTGTCTTTGAAGTCGTGACTTTGAAGTCTTACTGTGTGACTTTGAAGTTGTGACTTTGAAGTTGTGACTTTGAAGTCGTGACTTTGAAGTCATGACTTTGAATTTTTACTGTGTCTGTGAAGTCGTGACTTAGAAGTCTTACTATGTGATTGTGAATTCCTAACTTTGATGCTGTGACTTTGATGTTGTGACTTTGAAGTCTTACCATGTGACTTTGAAGTTGTGACTTTGAAGTCGTACTGTGTGACTTTGAAGTTGTGACTTTGAAGTTGTGACTTTGAAGTTGTGACTTTGAAGTTGTGACTTTGAAGTTTTACTGTGTGACTGTGAAGTTGTGACTTTGGATTCTTACTGTGTGACTGTTAAGTCATGACTGTGAATTTGTGACTTTGAATTCCTTACTTTGACGTCGTGACTTTGAAGTTGTGACTTTGAAGTTTTACTGTGTCTGTGAAGTCGTGACTTTGAAGTCTTACTGTGTGACATAGAAGTCGTGGCTTTGAAGTTGTGACTTTGAAGTTTTACTGTGTGACTGTGAAGTCGTGACTTTGAAGTCTTACTGTGTGACTGTTAAGTTGTAACTGTGAATTTGTGACTTTGAATTCCTGACTTTGAAGTCGTGACTTTGAAGTCTTACCGTGATACCGTGAAGTCGTGACTGTGAAGTCGTGACGTTGAAGTCTTACTGTGTGACTGTGAAATTGTGACTTTGAAGTCGTGACTTTGAAGTTGTGACTTTGAAGTTTTGACTTTGAAGTTTTACTTTGTGACTGTGAAGTGGTGACTTTGAAGTCTTACTGTGTGATTGTGAATTCCTAACTTTGATGCTGTGACTTTGATGTCATGACTTTGATGTCATGACTTTGATGTTGTGACTCTGATGTCGTGACTTTGAAGTCTTACCATGTGACTGTGAAGTCGTGACGTTGAAGTCTTACTGTGTGACTGTGAATTTGTGACTTTGAAGTCGTGACTTTGAAGTCTTACTTTGTGACTTTGAAGTTGTGACTTTGAAGTAGTGACTTTGAAGTCATGACTTTGGATTTTTACTGTCTGTGAAGTCGTGACTTGGAAGTCTTACTGTGTGATTGTGAATTCCTAACTGTGATGCTGTGACTTTGATGTTGTGACTTTGAAGCCTTACCATGTGACTTTGAAGTCGTGACTTTGAAGTTGTGACTTTGAAGTCTTACTGTGTGACTTTGAAGTCGTGACTTTGATGTTGTGACTTTGAAGTCGTGACTTTGAAGTTGTGCTGTGCCTGTGATGTTGTGACTTTGAAGTCTTACTGTGTGACTGTGAAGTCGTGACTTTGAATTTGTGACTTTGAAGTCGCGACTTTGAAGTCTTACTGTGTGATTGTGAATTCCTAACTTTGATGCTGTGACTTTGATGTTGTGACTTTGATGTCGTGACTTTGAAGTCTTACCATGTGACTTTGAAGTTGTGACTTTGAAGTCTTACCATGTGACTTTGAAGTTGTGACTTTGAAGTTTTACTGTGTCTGTGAAGTTGTGACTTTGGAGTCTTACTGTGCGACTGTTAAGTCATGACTGTGAATTTGTGACTTTGAATTCCTTACTTTGACGTCGTGACTTTGAAGTTGTGACTTTGAAGTTTTACTGTGTCTGTGAAGTCGTGACTTTGAAGTCATACTGTGTGACTGTGAAGTCGTGACTTTGAAGTCTTACTGTGTGATTGTGATTCCTAACTTTGATGTTGTGACTTTGATGTCGTGACTTTGAAGTCTTACCATGTGACTTTGAAGTTGTGACTTTGAAGTCTTACTGTGTGACATAGAAGTCGTGGCTTTGAAGTTGTGACTTTGAAGTCGTGACTTTGAAGTTTTACTGTGTGACTGTGAAGTCGTGACTTTGAAGTCTTACTGTGTGACTGTTAAGTTGTAACTGTGAATTTGTGATTTTGAATTCCTGACTTTGAAGTCGTGACTGTGAAGTCGTGACGTTGAAGTCTTACTGTGTGACTTTGAAGTCGTGACTTTGAAGTTGTGACTTTGAAGTCTTACTGTGTGACTGTGAATTTGTGCCTTTGAATTCCTCACTTTGATGTCGTGACTTTGAAGTCTTACTGTGTGATTGTGAATTCCTAACTTTGATGCTGTGACTTTGATGTCATGACTTTGATGTCGTGACTTTGAAGTCTTACCATGTGACTTTGAAGTTGTGACTTTGAAGTTTTACTGTGTCTGTGAAGTCGTGACTTTGAAGTCTTACTGTGTGACTGTGAATTTGTGACTTTGAATTCCTCACTTTGATGTCGTGACTTTGAAGTCTTACTGTGTGATTGTGAATTCCTAACTTTGATGCTGTGATTTTGATGTCGTGACTTTGATGTCATGACTTTGATGTTGTGACTTTGAAGTCTTACCATGTGACTTTGAAGTTGTGACTTTGAAGTTGTGACTTTGAAGTTGTGACTTTGAAGTCTTACTGTGTGATTGTGAATTCCTAACTTTGATGTCGTGACTTTGAAGTTTTACTGTGTCTGTGAAGTCGTGACTTTGAAGTCTTACTGTGTGACTGTGACGTCGTGACTTTGAATTTGTGACTTTGAAATCGTGAGTTTGAAGTCTTACTGTGTGATTGTGAATTCCTAACTGTGATGCTGTGAATTTGATGTCATGACTTTGATGTTGTGACTTTGAAGTTTTACTGTGTCTGTGAAGTCGTGACTTTGGAGTCTTACTGTGTGACTGTTAAGTCATGATTTTGAAGTTGTGACTTTGAATTCCTCACTTTGATGTCGTGACGTTGAAGTCTTACTGTGTGACTGTGAAATTGTGACTTTGAAGTCGTGACTTTGAAGTTGTGACTTTGAAGTTTTGACTTTGAAGTTTTACTTTGTGACTGTGAAGTGGTGACTTTGAAGTCTTACTGTGTGATTGTGAATTCCTAACTTTGATGCTGTGACTTTGATGTCATGACTTTGATGTCATGACTTTGATGTTGTGACTCTGATGTCGTGACTTTGAAGTCTTACCATGTGACTGTGAAGTCGTGACGTTGAAGTCTTACTGTGTGACTGTGAATTTGTGACTTTGAAGTCGTGACTTTGAAGTCTTACTTTGTGACTTTGAAGTTGTGACTTTGAAGTAGTGACTTTGAAGTCATGACTTTGGATTTTTACTGTCTGTGAAGTCGTGACTTGGAAGTCTTACTGTGTGATTGTGAATTCCTAACTGTGATGCTGTGACTTTGATGTTGTGACTTTGAAGCCTTACCATGTGACTTTGAAGTCGTGACTTTGAAGTTGTGACTTTGAAGTCTTACTGTGTGACTTTGAAGTCGTGACTTTGATGTTGTGACTTTGAAGTCGTGACTTTGAAGTTGTGCTGTGCCTGTGATGTTGTGACTTTGAAGTCTTACTGTGTGACTGTGAAGTCGTGACTTTGAATTTGTGACTTTGAAGTCGCGACTTTGAAGTCTTACTGTGTGATTGTGAATTCCTAACTTTGATGCTGTGACTTTGATGTTGTGACTTTGATGTCGTGACTTTGAAGTCTTACCATGTGACTTTGAAGTTGTGACTTTGAAGTCTTACCATGTGACTTTGAAGTTGTGACTTTGAAGTTTTACTGTGTCTGTGAAGTTGTGACTTTGGAGTCTTACTGTGCGACTGTTAAGTCATGACTGTGAATTTGTGACTTTGAATTCCTTACTTTGACGTCGTGACTTTGAAGTTGTGACTTTGAAGTTTTACTGTGTCTGTGAAGTCGTGACTTTGAAGTCATACTGTGTGACTGTGAAGTCGTGACTTTGAAGTCTTACTGTGTGATTGTGATTCCTAACTTTGATGTTGTGACTTTGATGTCGTGACTTTGAAGTCTTACCATGTGACTTTGAAGTTGTGACTTTGAAGTCTTACTGTGTGACATAGAAGTCGTGGCTTTGAAGTTGTGACTTTGAAGTCGTGACTTTGAAGTTTTACTGTGTGACTGTGAAGTCGTGACTTTGAAGTCTTACTGTGTGACTGTTAAGTTGTAACTGTGAATTTGTGATTTTGAATTCCTGACTTTGAAGTCGTGACTGTGAAGTCGTGACGTTGAAGTCTTACTGTGTGACTTTGAAGTCGTGACTTTGAAGTTGTGACTTTGAAGTCTTACTGTGTGACTGTGAATTTGTGCCTTTGAATTCCTCACTTTGATGTCGTGACTTTGAAGTCTTACTGTGTGATTGTGAATTCCTAACTTTGATGCTGTGACTTTGATGTCATGACTTTGATGTCGTGACTTTGAAGTCTTACCATGTGACTTTGAAGTTGTGACTTTGAAGTTGTGACTTTGAAGTTTTACTGTGTCTGTGAAGTCGTGACTTTGAAGTCTTACTGTGTGACTGTGAATTTGTGACTTTGAATTCCTCACTTTGATGTCGTGACTTTGAAGTCTTACTGTGTGATTGTGAATTCCTAACTTTGATGCTGTGATTTTGATGTCGTGACTTTGATGTCATGACTTTGATGTTGTGACTTTGAAGTCTTACCATGTGACTTTGAAGTTGTGACTTTGAAGTTGTGACTTTGAAGTTGTGACTTTGAAGTCTTACTGTGTGATTGTGAATTCCTAACTTTGATGTCGTGACTTTGAAGTCGTGACTTTGAAGTTTTACTGTGTCTGTGAAGTCGTGACTTTGAAGTCTTACTGTGTGACTGTGACGTCGTGACTTTGAATTTGTGACTTTGAAATCGTGAGTTTGAAGTCTTACTGTGTGATTGTGAATTCCTAACTGTGATGCTGTGAATTTGATGTCATGACTTTGATGTTGTGACTTTGAAGTTTTACTGTGTCTGTGAAGTCGTGACTTTGGAGTCTTACTGTGTGACTGTTAAGTCATGATTTTGAAGTTGTGACTTTGAATTCCTCACTTTGATGTCGTGACCTTGAAGTCTTACTGTGTGACTGTGAATTTGTGACTTTGAATTCCTCACTTTGATGTCGTGACTTTGAAGTCTTACTGTGTGATTGTGAATTCCTAACTTTGATGCTGTGACTTTGATGTCGTGACTTTGAAGTCTTACCATGTGACTTTGAAGTCGTGACTTTGAAGTTGTGACTTTGAAGTTTTACTGTGACTGTGAAGTCGTGACCTTGAAGTCTTACTGTGTGACTTTGAAGTCGTGACTTTGAAGTTGTGACTTTGAATTCCTCACTTTGATGTCGTGACTTTGAAGTCTTACTGTGTGACTGTGAATTTGTGACTTTGAATTCCTCACTTTGATGTCGTGACTTTGAAGTCTTACTGTGTGATTGTGAATTCCTAACTTTGATGCTGTGACTTTGATGTCGTGACTTTGAAGTCTTACCATGTGACTTTGAAGTCGTGACTTTGAAGTTGTGACTTTGAAGTTTTACTGTGACTGTGAAGTCGTGACGTTGAAGTCTTACTGTGTGACTTTGAAGTCGTGACTTTGAAGTTGTGACTTTGAATTCCTCACTTTGATGTCGTGACTTTGAAGTCTTACTGTGTGACTGTGAATTTGTGACTTTGAATTCCTCACTTTGATGTCGTGACTTTGAAGTCTTACTGTGTGATTGTGAATTTCTAACTTTGATGCTGTGACTTTGAGGTCGTGACTTTGAAGTCTTACCATGTGACTTTGAAGTTGTGACTTTGAAGTTGTGACTTTGAAGTTTTACTGTGTCTGTGAAGTCGTGACTTTGAAGTCTTACTGTGTGACTGTGAATTTGTGACTTTGAATTCCTCACTTTGATGTCGTGACTTTGAAGTCTTACTGTATGATTGTGAATTCCTAACTTTGATGCTGTGACTTTGAAGTTGTGACTTTGATGTCCTGACCTTGAAGTCTTACTGTGTGACTGTGAAGTCGTGACTTTGAAGTCTTACTGTCTGATTGTGAATTCCTAACTTTGATGCTGTGATTTTGATGTCGTGACTTTGATGTCATGACTTTGATGTTGTGACTTTGAAGTCTTACCATGTGACTTTGAAGTTGTGACTTTGAAGTTGTGACTCTGAAGTTGTGACTTTGAAGTCTTACTGTGTGATTGTGAATTCCTAACTTTGATGTCGTGACTTTGAAGTCGTGACTTTGAAGTCTTACTGTGTGACTGTGACGTCGTGACTTTGAATTTGTGACTTTGAAATCGTGAGTTTGAAGTCTTACTGTGTGATTGTGAATTCCTAACTTTGATGCTGTGAATTTGATGTCATGACTTTGATGTTGTGACTTTGAAGTTTTACTGTGTCTGTGAAGTCGTGACTTTGGAGTCTTACTGTGTGACTGTTAAGTCATGATTTTGAAGTTGTGACTTTGAATTCCTCACTTTGATGTCGTGACTTTGAAGTCTTACTGTGTGACTGTGAATTTGTGACTTTGAATTCCTCACTTTGATGTCGTGACTTTGAAGTCTTACTGTGTGATTGTGAATTCCTAACTTTGATGCTGTGACTTTGATGTCATGACTTTGATGTCGTGACTTTGAAGTCTTACCATGTGACTTTGAAGTCGTGACTTTGAAGTTGTGACTTTGAAGTTTTACTGTGTCTGTGAAGTCGTGACTTTGAAGTCTTACTGTGTGACTGTGAATTTGTGACTTTGAATTCCTCACTTTGATGTCGTGACTTTGAAGTCTTACTGTGTGATTGTGAATTCCTAACTTTGATGCTGTGACTTTGAAGTTGTGACTTTAATGTCCTGACCTTGAAGTCTTACTGTGTGACTGTGAAGTCGTGACTTTGAAGTCTTACTGTGTGATTGTGAATTCCTAACTTTGATGCTGTGATTTTGATGTCGTGACTTTGATGTCATGACTTTGATGTTGTGACTTTGAAGTCTTACCATGTGACTTTGAAGTTGTGACTTTGAAGTCGTGACTTTGAAGTCTTACTGTGTGATTGTGAATTCCTAATTTTGATGTCGTGACTTTGAAGTCGTGACTTTGAAGTTGTGACTTTGAAGTCTTACTGTGTCTGTGAAGTCGTGACTTTGAAGTCTTACTGTGTGACTGTGAAGTCGTGACTTTGAAGTCTTACTGTGTGACTGTGAAGTCGTGACTTTGAAGTCTTACTGTGTGATTGTGAATTCCTAACTTTGATGCTGTGACTTTGATGTCGTGACTTTGATGTCATGACTTTGATGTTGTGACTTTGAAGTGTTAACATGTGACTGTGAAGCCGTGACTTTGAAGTTGTGATTTTGAAATCGTGACTTTGAAGTTGTGACTTTGAAATCGTGACTTTGAAGTTTTACTGTGTCTGTGAAGTCGTGACTTTGAAGTCTTACTGTTTGATTGTGAATTCCTAACTTTGATGCTGTGACTTTGTAGTCAAGACTTTGATGTTGTCACTTTCATGTCGTGACTTTGAAGTCTTACTGTGTGACTGTGAATTTGTCACTTTGAAGTCGTGACTTTGAAGTCTTACTGTGTGACTTTGAAGTCGTGGCTTTGAAGTCGTGACTTTGAAGCTTTACTGTGTCTGTGAAGTCGTGACTTTGAAGTCTTACTGTGTGACTGTGAAGTCGTGACTTTGAAGTCTTACTGTGTGATTGTGAATTCCTAACTTTGATGCTGTGACTTTGATGTCATGACTTTGATGTTGTGACTTTGATGTCGTGACTTTGAAGTCTTACCATGCGACCTTGAAGTTGTGACTCTGAAGTCGTGACTTTTAAGTTTTACTGTGTCTGTGAAGTCGTGACTTTGAAGTCTTACTGTGTGACTGTGAAGTTGTGACTTTGGATTCTTACTGTGTGACTGTTAACCCTTTATAGGGCAAGTGACTATTTTTGGTAATTTCCGCACCCTTTGCAAATGGCCACCCTCCTGTATCTCAGTGAGGTCAAGAACCTTGTGGTCCTCACTCAGCCATTCAGAAGAGATCACCCCACATCACAGATCACATGACTGTGGCATTCGACCAACCAGCAGAGACCTGGAGTGCATCTAACTTTTTCTCTCCACGGAAGGCGGGAAAAGATGCTAAACGTGCTCAGCTAACCGTACATTTTTGTACAAAATTTCTAAACTAACCATGGTAAGTTGATGAAACACACACTTTTATTAGTTGAATAGTTGTGATTAGTGATGACATATGTGTTGTTTGAGGAGGACTTGTGGAAATGAGTGAAATTACGGCATGAAAAATGCAGGCACCATATTTGATCATACGCCCGGTTCACCTAAAAACGGGAGTTCATTAGGTGTGTCCATTTTTGGACATATGCCCGATGCACGCTTATAGCATTTTCTTGATAAAACAAGCAATACAACTAAGGACATTATGTTTTAAGGTTTTTATAATACTATACAGTGATTCAGGGATAATTTTAAACGATTTCTAGAAATATTAAAGCTATAAATAGTGAAAATTTGTGATTTTTGTCAGTTTGTGACCTTTTAACGACTGTTATATTGTGTGAATTTTTTTAGGCAATGTCTGCCCGGATGTTTTATGCTAATAGGAGGAGGAGTGTTGTTGTGCCCGCCCACCCTGCCATCAGTGATGATGATGAGGAGCATGATGATGATGTGGCAGACCCTGATTTTGTCCCACCCACCCACAACCAGGACATTCCATGTAAAAGTGACACTGAACCCTCTGCCAAGAGGAAACGGATCCAACCTGTGGTGGAGGTGCTTCAAGAAAATTATAGTGAGGACAGTGATGATGACGATGACAATGACGATGACGATGACGACGATGATGATGATGATGATGTGCAGCCAGCAGTACAAGCCCAGAGGCCAAGGAGATCTGGCAAGTCAGCACCCAGGCCAACCACCTGGCATAAAGTTGACCTGAACAACACAGCCCTTCCTGAATACCAGCACTCTGCCCCAGACTACACTGACATGCCATTTCAGTACTTTATTAGGTACTTTGATGCCAAACTCATCAATCATGTAACATACCAAACAAACTTATATGCCACTCAGAAGGACATCAACACCACTTTCTCCACCAATGAGAATGAAATAATGACCTTTCTGGCCATCCTCATCTATATGGGTGTTGTTGAGCTCCCCTCTGTTGAAGATTACTGGGCCATGGAAACCAGGGTCCCTCAAGTTGCCAACCTGATGTCATCAAAGAGGTTCAGGCTGCTGAAAAGGGTTATCCACTTCAATGACAACACTCAGATCCCTGGCACCAGCGACCGTTTCTTCAAAGTCCGGCCACTGTTCAGCTTTCTCAATAATGCCTTCAGGCGTGAGCCACAGACCCCCAAACAGTCTGTAGATGAGGTGATGGTTGCCTACAAAGGGAAGACAGCTGGCAACCTGAGGCAGTATATCAAAAACAAGCCAGACAAGTGGGGTTTTAAGTTGTTTGCAAGGGCCTCTGAGGATGGCTTCATCCATGACATGGTGCTATACCAGGGCAAAACTACCCTGGAGGCCCATGATGTCCCCCCTGACGCCTGAACAAAAAGTGCTGGGTGCCACCAGCCAGATTGTTGCTGTCCTAGCGAGTACCATGTCCTTCCCCACCACCACAGCCATCTTTGCTGACAACTTTTTTACCAGCATGGAGCTAGTGCGGTACCTCAGGGATCAGAATTGCAGGTACACAGGGACAGCAAGGGACAATAGAATCAGAAATCCTCCACTCAAGTCCATCAAGGAGATGGAGAAGAAGGCTGTACCCCGTGGTACTTATGACTATGTTACCAGTGATGATGGGATACTGGCCGTCAGATGGAAGGACAACAGAACAGTCACTCTGCTGTCGACAGACATGGGGGTGGAGCCGATGTCCTCAGTCATCAGGTACTGCAGTGAGACCAAGATGAAGGAGCCTGTGAGCTGTCCAGCTGTCATCAGGAGTTATAATGCCAACATGGGGGGCATTGATAAGAGTGACATGCTGGTACACCTCTACCGCACCCCATGAAGTCCAAGAGGTGGTACTTGCGTCTGTTTGCATACGTCATTGATGTCAGTATCACAAATGCCTGGGTTGTGTACCGACGGGACTGTAAGGCCCTTGGAGTGAATGGCCAGTCTCTGAAAGATTTCAGAATCCAGGTGTTCAGGGGCGCCAGCGGCCAGACGTCTGCCAAATCGAGCTCTAGAAGAAGCTCGTCCTCATCTGTTGAAAGCCTGACCACCAGTGTTGATGTCCCTGAGCCTGTCCGGGGACACCGCAGCCACACACCAAATGAGGCTGTGCGCTTTGACCTGTCCCTCTTCCATGCCCCTGTACATGCCAAACGCCAGACCTGCAAGTACTGCAGTAGGAAAGGCAACATTGTGAGGTCAAATGTGGTCTGCAGGGTCTGCAAGGTCCACCTTTGCATGAACAGTGAGCGCAACTGCTTCATTAGGTACCATGAATAAGCTGTCCTAATGGTGTCAAAATGTGTATTGTGTATGTTATTTATAAAGTTATATGATGAATGTTCTACTGTTATACAGTACATAAAGATGTACTGTGTATGTTATACTGTATGTTATACAGTATATAAAGTTGTACTGTGTGTTATACTGTTATACAGTACATAAAGTTGTATTTTGTATGTTATACGTGTGTGTTATAATATAATGTTATGCAATTTATTTAGAAAGGAGTCTGTATCAGCACTTATGTTCTAAAAATGATGTTCCAATGTGAAACATACATGTGTTTTTGTTGTATATTTTACATATAAACTTGTATGAATTATATGAATTTTATATGAATTTTTTTTACCACTGAAGGGCAAGGAACCAAATGTGGTAACTTCGTTTACTTTGGTTTTCTGCAAGACAATGAAATTTTTGAAAATGTTGAAAACAGAAATAAACTCTGGTTATGGCCCCCAATAACACTCTAAAGTTGATTTTTTGAATTTCATAGTATTTCAATGAGTGCCCTATAAAGGGTTAAGTCATGACTGTGAATTTGTGACTTTGAATTCCTTACTTTGATGTCGTGACTTTGAAGTCTTACTGTGTGACTGTGAATTTGTGACTTTGAATTCCTCACTTTGATGTTGTGACTTTGAAGTCTTACTGTGTGATTGTGAATTCCTAACTTTGATGCTGTGACTTTGATGCTGTGACTTTGATGTTGTGACTTTGATGTCATGACTTTGATGTTGTGACTTTGATGTCGTGACTTTGAAGTCTTTCCATGTGACTTTGAAGTTGTGACTTTGAAGTTGTGACTTTGAAGTTGTGCCTTTGAAGTTTTACTGTGTGACTGTGAAGTCGTGACTTTGAAGTCTTACTGTGTGATTGTGAATTCCTAACTTTGATGCTGTGACTTTGATGTCGTGACTTTGAAGTCTAACTGTGTGACTGTGAAGTCGTGACTTTGAATTTGTGCCTTTGAAGTCGTGACTTTGAAGTCTTACTGTGTGATTGTGAATTCCTAACTTTGATGTCGTGACTTTGAGGTCTTACTATGTGACTTTGAAGTTGTGACTTTGAAGTCTTACTGTGTGACTTTGAAGTCGTCGCTTTGAATTTGTGACTTTGAAGTCGTGACTTTGAAGTTTTACTGTGTGACTGTGAAGTCGTGACTTTGAAGTCTTACTGTGTGACTGTCAAGTTGTTACTGTGAATTTGTGACTTTGAATTCCTGACTTTGAAGTCGTGACTTTGAAGTCTTACTGTGAGACCGTGAAGTCGTGACGTTGAAGTCTTACTGTGTGACTGTAAAATTGTGACTTTGAAGTCGTGACTTTGAAGTCGTTACTTTGAAGTCGTGACTTTGAAGTCTTACTGTGTGACTTTGAAGTCATGACTTTGAATTTTTACTGTGTCTGTGAAGTCGTGACTTAGAAGTCTTACTGTGTTGATCGGTGTGTGTTTTGTTTTGGATACTCTTCCATTATTGTTAAATACACCTGACTAATAAAATGCTTTGGGCCTTTATTATTGTGAAATATTTCTTCCATCTTCGTCAGGTTAGGCAGTGTCATTTGTCCCCCCAACTTTTTTTCAGGAATGTTCTCAGTTGTAAATAACAAAAGAAGTGTTTGTTGGACAAATCATATTTAGCTTTTAATTGTTCAAAGGACATAAGAGTCCCATTGCTGTAGCATTGCTCAAAATACATTATTCCTTTATCATGCCAGAGCTTAAAAATTTTGTTATCAGAGAACATTGGTATGAGTTTATTTTTCCATAAGGGTGTTTTGGGTGACAAATCGGCCTTCACTCCAATAATTTTATGAACCTCATACCATGATCTGATCAGGTGGATAGTAAGTGGGTTTTGGGTTTTACTAATAATACTTTTGGGATTCCATTTATAAATAAGATCGCTTTTCACTTCTTCATCAAGGTCATACATTTCAATTTGTGTCCAAGAGGGGGTTGAGTCTCGTTCAAATAAGGGTAAGAGAAATCTCATTTGTGCTGCCCAATAGTAGAATTTGAAGTTGGGGAGTCGGAGGCCACCCATCTTGTAATCCCATGATAGTTTCTCTATACTCATTCTAGGGACTTTATGATTCCAGATAAATTCACTTATGCTTTTATTAAGGGTTTTAAAGATGTTATTGGGGATTGGGATAGGAAGTGACTGAAATAAATATAGTATCTTGGGCAAAATATTCATCTTTATACAACTGACTCTGCCATATAGGGTGAGGGGTAGGTCTGTCCATCTGTTGAGGTCTCTTTCTATTTTTTGGATCAATACAGGGATGTTCAGTTTAAACAGGTTTTTCAAGTTATTATCCACCTGGATACCCAAGTATGTAAACCCATTTGGAGCCCATTTAAAGGAGTTTGTTTGGCATAGTTCACTCCGGTCAACTTTAGTCAGAGGGAGCATTTCACTTTTTTCATAGTTTACCTTGTAGCCTGATATTATGCTATAACTGTTCAGGAGAGCTTGTAACTTAATAAGAGATTGATTTGGGTCCGTGAGAAATAAAATTACATCATCAGCAAATAGACTAATTTTGTGAATTTGTTGACCAACCTGGACACCTTTTATGTCTGGATCCTGTCTCACTGCTTGTGCCAGTGGTTCTAATGCCAAGACAAAAAGCCCGGCTGAAAGCGGGCAGCCCTGTCTGCTGCTTCTTTGCAGTGTGATAGGAGTTGAAATTGTGCTATTCGTGACTATCTTTGCCTGTGGTTTGTGATATAGGGTTTTCACCCAATTAATAAAAGATGTGCCAAACCCAAAACAGTCAAGAACCTTTAGGAGGTATGGCCATTAAAGGCGGTCAAAGGCCTTTTCGGCGTCTAATGATAGTGCAATAGTGGGGTCACTTCTGGTGTTTGCTATGTTGAAGAGTCTGCGAAGATTATCGGTTGCCAGTCGTTTTTTTATAAAACCTGTCTGGTCTATATTGATAAGTTTCGGGAGGAACCTGTTCAACCTATTGGTCAAAGCCTTAGAAATAATCTTAAAATCTGCGTTAAGGAGGCTAATCGGCCTATATGAGGAGCATTTTTTGGGGTTCTTATTTTTCTTATGAATAACTGTTATCAAGGCCATTGAGAAAGATTCAGGCAGAGTCTGAGTTTCAGTTGCCAAATTTACAACATCCATAAAAAGGGGGACAAGCAGATCTTTAAACTGCTTATAAAATTCAGGGGGGAAACCGTCTTCACCAGGCGATTTATTAGAATTTAAAGAGGAGATGGCTTTTTCGATTTCTTTTTGTGTGAGGGGGCAACTTATCTCCTCCTGTTCCTCCTCTGATAATTTTGGTAGGTCTATGTTTGTTAAAAATGAATCGATCATGCTAAGATCATCTGGGGGGTTCCGTTGTATATAATGAGGAGTAGTAGTTCTTAAAGCAGTCATTAATTTCTTTTGGGTTTCCTGTCACATTCCCATTTTCGGTTTCTATGGAATTGATGGCTCGTGAGGCCTCTTCTGCCTTCAGCTGCCAGGCCAGAACTTTCTGTGCTTTCTCCCCCAATTCATAATATCTCTGCTTGGTTCTAAGGATGTTTTTTTCTATTCTGTAAGTGTTCAGCAGATTATATTTAAGCTTTTTGTTTACTAATGATCGATATATTTCTCTGGAGCGTGACATTTGATGTTCTTTCTCTAAATGTGAGATTTCCTTCTCCAACTCATTAATTTCAGCCATGTGTTTTTTTCTTTAAGCCATTGGTGTAAGAGATAATCTGTCCTCTCAGGTAGGCTTTCATTGTGTCCCATATTAAAAAGCTGTTGGAGGTGGAGGGGCAGTTTGTTTCACAAAAGAACTTAATTTGGTCCCTAATGAATTGACAAAAATCTGGTTTCTTGAGCAGAGTTGGGTTCAGCCGCCATCTATATGGTCCCTGTATTTTCTCTGGTATTGACAACGAAAGTGTCAGTGGAGAGTGGTCTGAAATAATCCTAGGTTGATATTCTGATTCCAGGATTCTATGGGTTAATTGGTTAGATATAAGAAAAAAATCTATCCTTGTATGGGAATTATGTGGGCATGAATAAAAGGAGTAATCCCTAGTTGTGGGGTGAAGGTGTCTCCAGGCGTCACAAAGGTTTAGGTCTTTCATAAAGGCCAGTGTGGATTTGGCTGCTTTAGTCCTTGTCACTACAGTGTTTGAGGACCTATCCATAATTGGGTCAAGGCAAAAGTTGAAATCTCCTCCTATCAATACATTCCCAGAACATTCAGACACTTTAAGAAATAATTCTTGAATAAAGGAGTGATCATCATAATTTGGGGCATACACATTTAGGAGTGTCCAAGTTTCAGAGTACATATTGCCTTGAATCAGTACATATCGTCCAGCTGGATCAGAAATATTTTTTTCCATAGAGAAGGGTAAATTCTTATGTAATAATATTGCAGCTCCTCTTGCTTTTGAGTTAAACGAAGATGCATATACTTGCCCTACCCATTCCCTCTTTAACTTTTGATGTTCAGTTTTAGTAAGATGACTTTCCTGTATAAATGCTATTTCAGTTTTCAACTTTTTCAAATAATCATATACTCTTTTCCTTTTAACTGGTCCATTCAACCCATTTATATTAAATGATGTGAATTTCACTACCTTAGTCATGTTGTTACTTTATGGTGAAACTTGATAGATCGTGGTAGCTTAGGCTTGGATGTGTTCATAAAGTAGATATTTGAGTTGAGGTATTCAAAAATTGCGCCAGGTAACACATTGATAATAGTCAAAACAAGAAGACATGAAAGAAAAGAAAAAGGTAAGGCCCATCCCACAAAAATTAGAACAATACTTATTCCTACCCATAACAGCACTGATATTGAACAAAAACAGTGCAAGTCCCCATCTGTATAGAGTTGCGTGTCTGATATTCCCAAGTGCAGATCTAACACACCCCCATAGCTACATCGACAAACACCCAGTTCAGGGGTTAACTCCTTCACTCTCTCTGTAAGAGGTGGCTGATGACCAGTCATTTTGGAACTCACTACTAGCGATTTAAGATAGAGCTAGACCAAAGGTAAAAACAGAGGTGATAACACTGAGAAGAAATGGTCAAAAATAATGGTCAAGTACAAGCAGTGTTGTAGTAAAATAAGATGGATCAGGTTAAATTAAGTTGCAGCATCTATATTCTTAGCTGTAGTATCCAAAATACTCTCAATGACCATAATGAAACGAAATTATAAGGGGAAGTTATGACTGTATAAAGATAGGTTACACTAACCAATCAAAAGTGTCCTGTGAAGATTCAATGTCCCATGTGTCAGTGAACGCATCGTCAGCAGTAAACTTTTACTCAGGCTCGTCCTCACCTTCAGGATGCAGTTTATGAATGAATGACATGGCTTCTTTGGGTGTTTTGAAGAATCGTCGTCGGCCGTCGTGGAGGATTCTCAACGTTGCAGGATGGAGCAGAGCAAACGGTATCTTCCTGGCCGCGAGCTCTTTCTTCACCTGATCGTATTCCTTCCGACGTCTGGCGACAGCAGGGCTCATGTCAGGAAAAAGCATGACAGGTGTGCCATCATGTTGAATGGTGTTCCTCTCCTCTGAAGCAGCGGCGCGCAGGACCCTCTCTCTGTCTTGGTACTTCAGAAATCTGATTATGATGGGTCTCGGTTTTTTATCGGGGGGTGGTCTGGGAAAGAGTGCTCTGTGGGCCGGCTCTATGATGATGGGATCGGGAAAGTTGTCAGAGCCCAGAGTGGAGGGGAGCCAGTCAGTGAAAAACTTGACTGGGTTCGTGCCTTCACAACCCTCCGGTAGATTTATGATTCGGATGTTGTTGCGCCTGCTGTAATTTTCGAGTTGGTCAACTTTTTCAAGCAGGTATTCATTCTGTCTACGTAGCTGAAGCACTGTTTTGTCCAGACCCACTAGCGTATCTTCCGCGTCGCTGATGCGGTTTTCTGCCTGCGTAACTCTCGTGACCAGACAGTTCATTGTTTTATCCAGATTCGTGATAGCATTATTAATCTCCGTCAGCTTGGAATCAAGTTGGGTAGCGAGTTTTTGGTTTCCTTCCCGTATCTCTCTGAGAATGTGAGTCGAGTTCTCACCTGGGTTCCCTCCCTCTTCGCCATGCTCGTCACGTCGGATGTTAGCATGTGAATGGCTAAAGCTAGCTTTAGCAACTTTCGCATCCATCATAAGTGCAGGACCAGCGAGGTAGTTTAGCTTCCCTTTGGATCTGGTATTCATGCATTTACTTAAAGTCGACTTTAGTTCAGAGTTTGGGTGGGATAAGTTAGTCAAAGGATAATTTTAACTGGGTGTTGTCGGGAGCTCTCGGAGGCACGTCCGTCTATCCTCGCTGCATCACGTGACTCCGACTTTGAAGTCTTACTGTGTGATTGTGAATTCCTAACTTTGATGCTGTGACTTTGATGTCATGACTTTGATGTTGTGACTTTGAAGTCGTGACTTTGAAGTTGTGACTTTGAAGTTTTACTATGTCTGTGATGTCGTGACTTTGAAGTCTTACTGTGTGACTGTGAAGTCGTGACTTTGAATTTGTGCCTTTGAAGTCTTACTGTGTGATTGTGAATTCCTAACTTTGATGCTGTGACTTTGATGTCATGACTTTGATGTTGTGACTTTGATGTCGTGACTTTGAAGTCTTACCATGTGACTTTGAAGTCGTGACTTTGAAGTCGTGACTTTGAAGTTTTACTGTGTGATTGTGAATTCCTAACTTTGATGCTGTGACTTTGAAGTTGTGACTTTGATGTCGTGACTTTGTAGTCTTACTGTGTGACTGTGAATTTGTGACTTTGAATTCCTCACTTTGATGTCGTGACTTTGAAGTCTTACTGTGTGATTGTGAATTCCTAACTTTGATGCTGTGACTTTGAAGTTGTGACTTTGATGTCGTGACTTTGTAGTCTTACTGTGTGACTGTGAAGTCGTGACTTTGAAGTCTTACTGTGTGATTGTGAATTCCTAACTTTGATGCTGTGATTTTGATGTCGTGACTTTGATGTCATGACTTTGATGTTGTGACTTTGAAGTCTTACCATGTGACTTTGAAGTTGTGACTTTGAAGTTGTGACTTTGAAGTTGTGACTTTGAAGTCGTGACTTTGAAGTTTTACTGTGTGATTGTGAATTCCTAACTTTGATGCTGTGACTTTGAAGTTGTGACTTTGATGTCGTGACTTTGTAGTCTTACTGTGTGACTGTGAATTTGTGACTTTGAATTCCTCACTTTGATGTCGTGACTTTGAAGTCTTACTGTGTGATTGTGAATTCCTAACTTTGATGCTGTGACTTTGAAGTTGTGACTTTGATGTCGTGACTTTGTAGTCTTACTGTGTGACTGTGAAGTCGTGACTTTGAAGTCTTACTGTGTGATTGTGAATTCCTAACTTTGATGCTGTGATTTTGATGTCATGACTTTGATGTTGTGACTTTGAAGTCTTACCATGTGACTTTGAAGTTGTGACTTTGAAGTTGTGACTTTGAAGTTGTGACTTTGAAGTTTTACTGTGTCTGTGAAGTCGTGACTTTGAAGTCTTACTGTGTGACTGTGAAGTCGTGACTTTGAATTTGTGACTTTGAATTTGTGACTTTGAAGTCTTACTGTGTGATTGTGAATTCCTAACTTTGATGCTGTGAATTTGATGTCATGACTTTGATGTTGTGACTTTGAAGTTTTACTGTGTCTGTGAAGTCGTGACTTCGAAGTCTTACTGTGTGACTGTGAAGTCGTGACTTTGGAGTCTTACTGTGTGACTGTTAAGTCATGATTTTAAGTTGGGACTTTGAATTCCTCACTTTGATGTCGTGACTTTGAAGTCTTACTGTGTGACTGTGAATTTGTGACTTTGAATAAATCACTTTGATGTCGTGACTTCGAAGTCTTACTGTGTGATTGTGAATTCCTAACTTTGATGCTGTGACTTTGATGTCATGACTTTGATGTCGTGACTTTGAAGTCTTACCATGTGACTTTGAAGTCGTGACTTTCAAGTTGTGACTTTGAAGTTTTACTGTGTCTGTGAAGTCGTGACTTTGAAGTCTGACTGTGTGACTGTGAAGTCGTGACTTTGAATTTGTGACTTTGAAGTCGTGACTTTGAAGTCTTACTGTGTGATTTTGAATTCCTAACTTTGATGCTGTGACTTTGATGTCATGACTTTGATGTTGTGACTTTGATGTCGTGACTTTGAAGTCTTACCATGTGACTTTGAAGTTGTGACTTTGAAGTTGTGACTTTGATTTTGTGACTTTGAAGTCTTACTGTGTGACTGTGAAGTCGTGACTTTGAATTTGTGACTTTGAAGTCATGACTTTGAAGTCTTACTGTGTGACTGTGAAGTTGTGACTTTGAAGTCGTGACTTTGAAGTCTTACTGTGTGACTTTGAAGTCGTGACTTTGACGTCTTACTGTGTGATTGTGAATTCCTAACTTTGATGCTGTGACTTTGAAGTTGTGACTTTGTTGTCGTGACTTTGAAGTCTTACTGTGTGACTGTGAAGTCGTGACTTTGAAGTCTTACTGTGTGATTGTGAATTCCTAACTTTGATGCTGTGACTTTGATGTCGTGACTTTGATGTCATGACTTTGATGTTGTGACTTTGAAGTGTTACCATGTGACTTTGAAGTCGTGACTTTGAAGTTGTGACTTTGAAGTTGTGACTTTGAAGTCTTACTGTGTGACTTTGGAGTCGTGACTTTGAAGTTTTGACTTTGAAGTTTTGACTTTGAAGTTTTGACTTTGAAGTTTTACTGTGTGACTGTGAAGTCGTGACTTTGAAGTCTTACTGTGTGATTGTGAATTCCTAACTTTGATGCTGTGACTTTGATGTCGTGACTTTGATGTTGTGACTTTGAAGTTGTGGCTTTGAAGTTGTTGTAACTGTCCTAGAGACAGTTTTATAGGATTGTTTACATTATTTGTTGAAAGGATAATATTTAACAGTAATATGTACTATTTGAATTGTTAATTAGATATTTAGAGCCTCAGTAGCCACAGTAATAGTAATAGAGTAATTGGTCACATGATCAGAGTTTGTTTGCATAACACCCCAGCTGTAGCAATTCTTACTCTGTTTCCCAGCATGCACTGGTTGTTGGTTGCCATGGTTGCAATTAAACTAGCGACGCGGAGCGGCTGAAACTGCGTTAAAAAGAGATAAACGTATTTTCTAGGGGCATAACCTTTTATTTATTTATTCTGCATGTGGTCCAGGAGGTGCACACGGTTATTATATTTCAGTTAGTTATAATATTAAGTTTTATTTGTTTGATATTTAACGATGTAAATGTTTCTGTGATTTTGTGTGAGATTACTTTCTGTTATGTTAACATGTTTGAGCAACGGACACTAGCACATTAATCTGAAACTGTTTGTATTTATATTTCTTTGTAGTTTTCACGGTGTTTGATGATCAGAGAGGGAGAGAGGGTGAGAAATAAAACATCAAAAGACATCTGTATAATTCGTGGCCATCCTTGCATTGGACCAGTGTAGTTACAGTTGTGACTTTGAAGTCTTACTGTGTGACTGTGAAGTCGTGACTTTGAAGTTGTGACTTTGAAGTTTTACTGTGTCTTTGATGTTGTGACTTTAAAGTTTTACTGTGTCTGTGAAGTCGTGACTTTGAAGTCTTACTGGGTGACTGTAAATTTGTGACTGTGAATTTGTGACTTTGAATTCCTGACTTTGATTTCGTGACTTTGAAGTCTTACTGTGTGACTGTGAAGTCGTGACTGTGAAGTCTTACTGTGTGATTGTGAATTCCTAACTTTGATACTGTGACTTTGATGTCATGACTTTGATATCGTGACTTTGAAGTCTTACCATGTGACTTTGAAGTCGTGACTATGAATTTTTACTGTGACTTTGATGTCGTGACTTTGAAGTCTTAGTGTGACTGTGAAGCCGTGACTTTGAAGTTGTGACTTTGAAGTTTTACTGTGTCTGTGAAGTCGTTACTTTGAAGTCTTACCCTGAGACCGTGAAGTCGTGACTGTGAAGACATGACGTTGAAGTCTTACTGTGTGACTGTGAATTTGTGACTTTGAAGTCGTGACTTTGAAGTCTTACTGTGTGACTTTGAAGTCGTGACTTTGAAGTTGTGACTTTGAAGTCGTGACTTTGAAGTCATGACTTTGAAGTTTTACTGTGTCTGTGAAGTCGTGACTTGGAAGTCTTACTGTGTGATTGTGAATTCCTAACTTTGATGCGGTGACTTTGATGTTGTGACTTTGAAGTCTTACCATGTAACTTTGAAGTCGTGACTTTGAAGTTGTGACTTTGAAGTTGTGACTTTGAAATCGTACTGTGTGACTTTGAAGTCGTGACTTTGAAGTTGTGACTTTGAAGTTTTACTGTGTGACTGTGAAGTCGTGACTTTGAAGTCTTGCTGTGTGATTGTGAATTCCTAACTTTGATGCTGTGACTTTGATGTTGTGACTTTGAAGTCGTGACTTTGAAGTTGTGACTTTGAAGTTTTACTGTGTCTGTGATGTTGTGACTTTGAAGTCTTACTGTGTGACTGTGAAGTCGTGACTTTGAATTTGTGACTTTGAAGTCGTGACTTTGAAGTCTTACTGTGTGATTGTGAATTCCTGACTTTGATGCTGTGACTTTGATGTCATGACTTTGATGTTGTGACTTTGATGTCGTGACTTTGAAGTCTTACCATGTGACTTTGAAGTCGTGACTTTGAAGTTATGACTTTGAAGTTTTACTGTGTCTGTGAAGTCGTGACTTCGAAGTCTTACTGTGTGAATGTGAAGTCGTGACTTTGAGGTCTTACTGTGTGACTTTGAAGTCGTGACTTTCAAGTTGTGACTTTGAAGTCGTGACTTTGAAGTCTTACTGTGTGACTGTGAAGTCGTGACTTTGAAGTCTTACTGTGTGATTGTGAATTCCTAACTTTGATGCTGTGACTTTGATGTCATGACTTTGATGTTGTGACTTTGATGTTGTGACTTTGAAATCTTACCATGTGACTTTGAAGTCTTACCATGTGACTTTGAAGTCGTGACTTTGAAGTCGTGACTTTGAAGTTTTACTGTGTGACTGTGAATTTGTGACTTTGAATTCCTCACTTTGATGTCGTGACTTTGAAGTCTTACTGTGTGACTGTGAATTTGTGACTTTGAATTCCTCACTTTGATGTCGTGACTTTGAAAACTTACTGTGTGATTGTGAATTCTTTACTTTGATACTGTGACTTTGATGTCACAACTTTGATGTTGTGACTTTGAAGCTTTACTGTGTCTGTGAAGTCGTGACTTTGAAGTCTTACTGTGTGACTGTTAAGTTTTAACTGTGAATTTGTGACTTTGAATTCCTGACTTTGATGTTGTGACTTTGAAGTCTTACCGTGAGACTGTGAAGTCGTGACTGTGAAGTCGTGACGTTGAAGTCTTACTGTGTGACTGTGAAGTCGTGACTTTGAAGTCTTACTGTGTGATTGTGAATTCCTAACTTTGATGCTGTGACTTTGATGTTATGACTTTGATGTTATGACTTTGATGTCGTGACTTTGAAGTCTTACCATGTGATTTTGAAGTTGTGACTTTGAAGTCGTGACTTTGAAGTCTTACTGTGTGACTGTGAAGTTGTGACTTTGAAGTCGTGACTTTGAAGTCGTGACTTTGATGTCGTGACTTTGAAGTCATGACTTTGAAGTCTTACTGTGCGACTGTGAAGTCGTGACTTTGAAGTCTTACTGTGTGACTTTGAAGTCGTGACTTTGAAGCTGTGATTTTGAAGTCATGACTTTGAAGTTTTACTGTGTCTGTGAAGTCGTGACTTTGAAGTCTTACTGTGTGACTGTGAATTTGTGACTTTGAATTCCTCACTTTGATGTCATGACTTTGAAGTCTTACTGTGTGACTGTTAAGTTTCAACTATGAATTTGTGACTTTGAATTCCTGTGTGATTGTGAATTCCTAACTTTGATGCTGTGAGTTTGATGTTATGACTTTGATGTTATGACTTTGAAGTTGTGACTTTGATGTCGTGACTTTGAAGTCTTACCATGTGACTTTGAAGTTGTGACTTTGAAGTCGTGACTTTGAAGTCTTACTGTGTGACTGTGAAGTTGTGACTTTGATGCTGTGACTTTGAAGTTGTGACTTTGATGTCGTGACTTTGTAGTCTTACTGTGTGACTGTGAATTTGTGACTTTGAATTCCTCACTTTGATGTCGTGACTTTGAAGTCTTACTGTGTGATTGTGAATTCCTAACTTTGATGCTGTGACTTTGAAGTTGTGACTTTGATGTCGTGACTTTGTAGTCTTACTGTGTGACTGTGAAGTCGTGACTTTGAAGTCTTACTGTGTGATTGTGAATTCCTAACTTTGATGCTGTGATTTTGATGTCGTGACTTTGATGTCATGACTTTGATGTTGTGACTTTGAAGTCTTACCATGTGACTTTGAAGTTGTGACTTTGAAGTTGTGACTTTGAAGTTGTGACTTTGAAGTCGTGACTTTGAAGTTTTACTGTGTGATTGTGAATTCCTAACTTTGATGCTGTGACTTTGAAGTTGTGACTTTGATGTCGTGACTTTGTAGTCTTACTGTGTGACTGTGAATTTGTGACTTTGAATTCCTCACTTTGATGTCGTGACTTTGAAGTCTTACTGTGTGATTGTGAATTCCTAACTTTGATGCTGTGACTTTGAAGTTGTGACTTTGATGTCGTGACTTTGTAGTCTTACTGTGTGACTGTGAAGTCGTGACTTTGAAGTCTTACTGTGTGATTGTGAATTCCTAACTTTGATGCTGTGATTTTGATGTCATGACTTTGATGTTGTGACTTTGAAGTCTTACCATGTGACTTTGAAGTTGTGACTTTGAAGTTGTGACTTTGAAGTTGTGACTTTGAAGTTTTACTGTGTCTGTGAAGTCGTGACTTTGAAGTCTTACTGTGTGACTGTGAAGTCGTGACTTTGAATTTGTGACTTTGAATTTGTGACTTTGAAGTCTTACTGTGTGATTGTGAATTCCTAACTTTGATGCTGTGAATTTGATGTCATGACTTTGATGTTGTGACTTTGAAGTTTTACTGTGTCTGTGAAGTCGTGACTTCGAAGTCTTACTGTGTGACTGTGAAGTCGTGACTTTGGAGTCTTACTGTGTGACTGTTAAGTCATGATTTTAAGTTGGGACTTTGAATTCCTCACTTTGATGTCGTGACTTTGAAGTCTTACTGTGTGACTGTGAATTTGTGACTTTGAATAAATCACTTTGATGTCGTGACTTCGAAGTCTTACTGTGTGATTGTGAATTCCTAACTTTGATGCTGTGACTTTGATGTCATGACTTTGATGTCGTGACTTTGAAGTCTTACCATGTGACTTTGAAGTCGTGACTTTCAAGTTGTGACTTTGAAGTTTTACTGTGTCTGTGAAGTCGTGACTTTGAAGTCTGACTGTGTGACTGTGAAGTCGTGACTTTGAATTTGTGACTTTGAAGTCGTGACTTTGAAGTCTTACTGTGTGATTTTGAATTCCTAACTTTGATGCTGTGACTTTGATGTCATGACTTTGATGTTGTGACTTTGATGTCGTGACTTTGAAGTCTTACCATGTGACTTTGAAGTTGTGACTTTGAAGTTGTGACTTTGATTTTGTGACTTTGAAGTCTTACTGTGTGACTGTGAAGTCGTGACTTTGAATTTGTGACTTTGAAGTCATGACTTTGAAGTCTTACTGTGTGACTGTGAAGTTGTGACTTTGAAGTCGTGACTTTGAAGTCTTACTGTGTGACTTTGAAGTCGTGACTTTGACGTCTTACTGTGTGATTGTGAATTCCTAACTTTGATGCTGTGACTTTGAAGTTGTGACTTTGTTGTCGTGACTTTGAAGTCTTACTGTGTGACTGTGAAGTCGTGACTTTGAAGTCTTACTGTGTGATTGTGAATTCCTAACTTTGATGCTGTGACTTTGATGTCGTGACTTTGATGTCATGACTTTGATGTTGTGACTTTGAAGTGTTACCATGTGACTTTGAAGTCGTGACTTTGAAGTTGTGACTTTGAAGTTGTGACTTTGAAGTCTTACTGTGTGACTTTGGAGTCGTGACTTTGAAGTTTTGACTTTGAAGTTTTGACTTTGAAGTTTTGACTTTGAAGTTTTACTGTGTGACTGTGAAGTCGTGACTTTGAAGTCTTACTGTGTGATTGTGAATTCCTAACTTTGATGCTGTGACTTTGATGTCGTGACTTTGATGTTGTGACTTTGAAGTTGTGGCTTTGAAGTTGTTGTAACTGTCCTAGAGACAGTTTTATAGGATTGTTTACATTATTTGTTGAAAGGATAATATTTAACAGTAATATGTACTATTTGAATTGTTAATTAGATATTTAGAGCCTCAGTAGCCACAGTAATAGTAATAGAGTAATTGGTCACATGATCAGAGTTTGTTTGCATAACACCCCAGCTGTAGCAATTCTTACTCTGTTTCCCAGCATGCACTGGTTGTTGGTTGCCATGGTTGCAATTAAACTAGCGACGCGGAGCGGCTGAAACTGCGTTAAAAAGAGATAAACGTATTTTCTAGGGGCATAACCTTTTATTTATTTATTCTGCATGTGGTCCAGGAGGTGCACACGGTTATTATATTTCAGTTAGTTATAATATTAAGTTTTATTTGTTTGATATTTAACGATGTAAATGTTTCTGTGATTTTGTGTGAGATTACTTTCTGTTATGTTAACATGTTTGAGCAACGGACACTAGCACATTAATCTGAAACTGTTTGTATTTATATTTCTTTGTAGTTTTCACGGTGTTTGATGATCAGAGAGGGAGAGAGGGTGAGAAATAAAACATCAAAAGACATCTGTATAATTCGTGGCCATCCTTGCATTGGACCAGTGTAGTTACAGTTGTGACTTTGAAGTCTTACTGTGTGACTGTGAAGTCGTGACTTTGAAGTTGTGACTTTGAAGTTTTACTGTGTCTTTGATGTTGTGACTTTAAAGTTTTACTGTGTCTGTGAAGTCGTGACTTTGAAGTCTTACTGGGTGACTGTAAATTTGTGACTGTGAATTTGTGACTTTGAATTCCTGACTTTGATTTCGTGACTTTGAAGTCTTACTGTGTGACTGTGAAGTCGTGACTGTGAAGTCTTACTGTGTGATTGTGAATTCCTAACTTTGATACTGTGACTTTGATGTCATGACTTTGATATCGTGACTTTGAAGTCTTACCATGTGACTTTGAAGTCGTGACTATGAATTTTTACTGTGACTTTGATGTCGTGACTTTGAAGTCTTAGTGTGACTGTGAAGCCGTGACTTTGAAGTTGTGACTTTGAAGTTTTACTGTGTCTGTGAAGTCGTTACTTTGAAGTCTTACCCTGAGACCGTGAAGTCGTGACTGTGAAGACATGACGTTGAAGTCTTACTGTGTGACTGTGAATTTGTGACTTTGAAGTCGTGACTTTGAAGTCTTACTGTGTGACTTTGAAGTCGTGACTTTGAAGTTGTGACTTTGAAGTCGTGACTTTGAAGTCATGACTTTGAAGTTTTACTGTGTCTGTGAAGTCGTGACTTGGAAGTCTTACTGTGTGATTGTGAATTCCTAACTTTGATGCGGTGACTTTGATGTTGTGACTTTGAAGTCTTACCATGTAACTTTGAAGTCGTGACTTTGAAGTTGTGACTTTGAAGTTGTGACTTTGAAATCGTACTGTGTGACTTTGAAGTCGTGACTTTGAAGTTGTGACTTTGAAGTTTTACTGTGTGACTGTGAAGTCGTGACTTTGAAGTCTTGCTGTGTGATTGTGAATTCCTAACTTTGATGCTGTGACTTTGATGTTGTGACTTTGAAGTCGTGACTTTGAAGTTGTGACTTTGAAGTTTTACTGTGTCTGTGATGTTGTGACTTTGAAGTCTTACTGTGTGACTGTGAAGTCGTGACTTTGAATTTGTGACTTTGAAGTCGTGACTTTGAAGTCTTACTGTGTGATTGTGAATTCCTGACTTTGATGCTGTGACTTTGATGTCATGACTTTGATGTTGTGACTTTGATGTCGTGACTTTGAAGTCTTACCATGTGACTTTGAAGTCGTGACTTTGAAGTTATGACTTTGAAGTTTTACTGTGTCTGTGAAGTCGTGACTTCGAAGTCTTACTGTGTGAATGTGAAGTCGTGACTTTGAGGTCTTACTGTGTGACTTTGAAGTCGTGACTTTCAAGTTGTGACTTTGAAGTCGTGACTTTGAAGTCTTACTGTGTGACTGTGAAGTCGTGACTTTGAAGTCTTACTGTGTGATTGTGAATTCCTAACTTTGATGCTGTGACTTTGATGTCATGACTTTGATGTTGTGACTTTGATGTTGTGACTTTGAAATCTTACCATGTGACTTTGAAGTCTTACCATGTGACTTTGAAGTCGTGACTTTGAAGTCGTGACTTTGAAGTTTTACTGTGTGACTGTGAATTTGTGACTTTGAATTCCTCACTTTGATGTCGTGACTTTGAAGTCTTACTGTGTGACTGTGAATTTGTGACTTTGAATTCCTCACTTTGATGTCGTGACTTTGAAAACTTACTGTGTGATTGTGAATTCTTTACTTTGATACTGTGACTTTGATGTCACAACTTTGATGTTGTGACTTTGAAGCTTTACTGTGTCTGTGAAGTCGTGACTTTGAAGTCTTACTGTGTGACTGTTAAGTTTTAACTGTGAATTTGTGACTTTGAATTCCTGACTTTGATGTTGTGACTTTGAAGTCTTACCGTGAGACTGTGAAGTCGTGACTGTGAAGTCGTGACGTTGAAGTCTTACTGTGTGACTGTGAAGTCGTGACTTTGAAGTCTTACTGTGTGATTGTGAATTCCTAACTTTGATGCTGTGACTTTGATGTTATGACTTTGATGTTATGACTTTGATGTCGTGACTTTGAAGTCTTACCATGTGATTTTGAAGTTGTGACTTTGAAGTCGTGACTTTGAAGTCTTACTGTGTGACTGTGAAGTTGTGACTTTGAAGTCGTGACTTTGAAGTCGTGACTTTGATGTCGTGACTTTGAAGTCATGACTTTGAAGTCTTACTGTGCGACTGTGAAGTCGTGACTTTGAAGTCTTACTGTGTGACTTTGAAGTCGTGACTTTGAAGCTGTGATTTTGAAGTCATGACTTTGAAGTTTTACTGTGTCTGTGAAGTCGTGACTTTGAAGTCTTACTGTGTGACTGTGAATTTGTGACTTTGAATTCCTCACTTTGATGTCATGACTTTGAAGTCTTACTGTGTGACTGTTAAGTTTCAACTATGAATTTGTGACTTTGAATTCCTGTGTGATTGTGAATTCCTAACTTTGATGCTGTGAGTTTGATGTTATGACTTTGATGTTATGACTTTGAAGTTGTGACTTTGATGTCGTGACTTTGAAGTCTTACCATGTGACTTTGAAGTTGTGACTTTGAAGTCGTGACTTTGAAGTCTTACTGTGTGACTGTGAAGTTGTGACTTTGAAGTCGTGACTTTGATGTCGTGACTTTGAAGTCGTGACTTTGAAGTCTTACTGTGTGACTGTGAATTTGTGACTTTGAATTCCTGACTTTGAAGTTGTGAGTTTGAAGTCTTACCGTGAGACCGTGAAGTCGTGACTGTGAAGTTGTGACGTTGAAGTCTTACTGTGTGACTGTGAAGTCGTGAATTTGAAGTCTTACTGTGTGATTGTGAATTCCTAACTTTGATGCTGTGACTTTGATGTCGTGACTTTGATGTCTTGACTTTGAAGTCTTACCATGTGACTTTGAAGTTGTGACTTTGAAGTCGTGACTTTTAAGTTTTACTGTGTCTTTGAAGCCGTGACTTTGAAGTCTTACTGTGTGACTGTGAAGTCGTGACTCTGAAGTCTTACTGTGTGACTGTTAAGTTTTAACTGTGAATTTGTGACTTTGAATTCCTGACTTTGAAGTTGTGACTTTGAAGTCGTGACGTTGAACTCTTACTGTGTGACTGTGAAGTCGTGAATTTGAAGTCTTACTGTGTGATTGTGAATTCCTAACTTTGATGCTGTGACTTTGATGTCATGACTTTGATGTTGTGACTTTGATGTCGTGACTTTGATTTCGTGACTTTGAAGTCTTACCATGTGACTTTGAAGTTGTGACTTTGAAGTCGTGACTTTTAAGTTTTACTGTGTCTGTGAAGTCGTGACTTTGAAGTCTTACTGTGTGACTGTGAAGTCGTGATTTTGAAGTCTTACTGTGTGACTGTTAAGTTTTAACTGTGAATTTGTGACTTTGAATTCCTGACTTTGAAGTCGTGACTTTGAAGTTTTACCGCGAGACCGTGAAGTCGTGACTGTGAAGTCGTGACGCTGAAGTCTTACTGTGTGACTGTGAAGTCGTGACTTTGAAGTCTTACCGTGAGACCATGAAGTCGTGACTGTGAAGTCGTGACGTTGAAGTCTTACTGTGTGACTGTGAAGTCGTGAATTTGAAGTCTTACTGTGTGATTGTGAATTCCTATCTTTGATGCTGTGACTTTGATGTTGTGACTTTGATGTCATGACTTTGATGTTGTGACTTTGATGTCGTGACTTTGAAGTTTTACTGTGTCTGTGAATTCGTGACTTTGAAGTCTTACTGTGTGACTGTGAAGTTGTGACTTTGATGTCATGACTTTGATGTCGTGACTTTGAAGTCGTGACTTTGAAGTCGTGACTTTGAAGTTTTACTGTGTCTGTGAAGTCGTGACTTTGAAGTCTTACTGTGTGACTGTTAAGTTTTAACTGTGAATTTGTGACTTTGAATTCCTGACTTTGATGTCGTGACTTTGAAGTCGTGACTTTGAAGTCTTACTGTGTGACTTTGAAGTCGTGACTTTGAAGTTGTGACGTTGAAGTCATGACTTTGCAGTCGTGACTTTGAAGTTTTACTGTGTCTGTGAAATCGGGAGTTTGAAGTCTTACTGTGTGACTGTGAAGTCGTGACTTTGAAGTCTTACTGTGTGATTGTGAATTCCTAACTTTGATGCTGTGACTTTGATGTTTTGACTTTGAAGTCTTACCATGTGACTTTGAAGTCATGACTTTGAAGCCGTGCCTTTGAAGTCTTACTGTGTGACTCTGAAGTTGTGACTTTGAAGTTTTACTGTGTCTGTGAAGTCGTGACTTTGAAGTCTTACTGTGTGACTGTTAAGTTTTAACTGTGAATTTGTGATTTTGAATTCCTGACTTTGATGTCGTGACTTTGAAGTCTTACCGTGAGATTGTGAAGTCGTGACGTTGAAGTCTTACTCTGTGACTGTGAAGCCGTGACTTTGAAGTTGCGACTTTGAAGTTTTACTGTGTCTGTGAAGTCGTGACTTTGAACTCTTACTGTGTGACTGTAAATTTGTGACTGTGAATTTGTGTCTTTGAATTCCTGACTTTGATGTCGTGACTGTGAAGCCGTGACTTTGAAGTTGTGACTTTGAAGTCGTGACTTTGAAGTTTTACTGTGTCTGTGAAGTCGTGACTGTGACTGTGAAGTCGTGACTTTAAAGTCTTCCTGTGTGACTGTTAAGTTTTAACTGTGAATTTGTGACTTTGAATTCCTGACTTTGATGTTGTGACTTTGAAGTCGTGACTTTGAAGTCTTACCGTGAGACCGTGAAGTCGTGACTGTGAAGTCGTGACGTTGAAGTCTTACTGTGTGACTGTGAAGTCGTGACTTTGAAGTCTTACCGTGAGACCGTGAAGTTGTGACTTTGAAGTCGTGACTTTGAAGTTGTGACTTTGAAGTCGTGACTTTGAAGTTTTACTGTGTCTGTGAAGTCGTGACTGTGACTGTGAAGTCGTGACTTTAAAGTCTTACTGTGTGACTGTTAAGTTTTAACTGTGAATTTGTGACTTTGAATACCTGACTTTGATGTTGTGACTTTGATGTCGTGACTTTGAAGTCTTACCATGTGACTTTGAAGTTGTGACTTTGAAGTCGTGACGTTGAAGTCTTACTCTGTGACTGTGAAGCCGTGACTTTGAAGTTGCGACTTTGAAGTTTTACTGTGTCTGTGAAGTCGTGACTTTGAAGTCTTACTGTGTGACTGTAAATTTGTGACTGTGAATTTGTGTCTTTGAATTCCTGACTTTGATGTCATGACTGTGAAGCCGTGACTTTGAAGTTGTGCCTTTGAAGTTTTACTGTGTCTGTGAAGTCGTGACTGTGACTGTGAAGTCGTGACTTTGAAGTCTTACTGTGTGACTGTTAAGTTTTAACTGTGAATTTGTGACTTTGAATTCCTGACTTTGATGTTGTGACTTTGAAGTCTTACAGTGAGACTGTGAAGTCGTGACGTTGAAGTCGTGTCTGTGAAGTCGTGACTTTGAAGTCTTACTGTGTGACTGTTAAGTTTTAACTGTGAATTTGTGACTTTGAATTCCTGACTTTGATGTTGTGACTTTGAAGTCTTACCGTGAGACTGTGAAGTCGTGACTGTGAAGTCGTGACGTTGAAGTCTTACTGTGTGACTGTGAAGTCGTGACTTTGAAGTCTTACTGTGTGATTGTGAATTCCTAACTTTGATGCTGTGACTTTGATGTTATGACTTTGATGTTATGACTTTGATGTCGTGACTTTGAAGTCTTACCATGTGATTTTGAAGTTGTGACTTTGAAGTCGTGACTTTGAAGTCTTACTGTGTGACTGTGAAGTTGTGACTTTGAAGTCGTGACTTTGAAGTCGTGACTTTGATGTCGTGACTTTGAAGTCATGACTTTGAAGTCTTACTGTGCGACTGTGAAGTCGTGACTTTGAAGTCTTACTGTGTGACTTTGAAGTCGTGACTTTGAAGCTGTGATTTTGAAGTCATGACTTTGAAGTTTTACTGTGTCTGTGAAGTCGTGACTTTGAAGTCTTACTGTGTGACTGTGAATTTGTGACTTTGAATTCCTCACTTTGATGTCATGACTTTGAAGTCTTACTGTGTGACTGTTAAGTTTCAACTATGAATTTGTGACTTTGAATTCCTGTGTGATTGTGAATTCCTAACTTTGATGCTGTGAGTTTGATGTTATGACTTTGATGTTATGACTTTGAAGTTGTGACTTTGATGTCGTGACTTTGAAGTCTTACCATGTGACTTTGAAGTTGTGACTTTGAAGTCGTGACTTTGAAGTCTTACTGTGTGACTGTGAAGTTGTGACTTTGAAGTCGTGACTTTGATGTCGTGACTTTGAAGTCGTGACTTTGAAGTCTTACTGTGTGACTGTGAATTTGTGACTTTGAATTCCTGACTTTGAAGTTGTGAGTTTGAAGTCTTACCGTGAGACCGTGAAGTCGTGACTGTGAAGTTGTGACGTTGAAGTCTTACTGTGTGACTGTGAAGTCGTGAATTTGAAGTCTTACTGTGTGATTGTGAATTCCTAACTTTGATGCTGTGACTTTGATGTCGTGACTTTGATGTCTTGACTTTGAAGTCTTACCATGTGACTTTGAAGTTGTGACTTTGAAGTCGTGACTTTTAAGTTTTACTGTGTCTTTGAAGCCGTGACTTTGAAGTCTTACTGTGTGACTGTGAAGTCGTGACTCTGAAGTCTTACTGTGTGACTGTTAAGTTTTAACTGTGAATTTGTGACTTTGAATTCCTGACTTTGAAGTTGTGACTTTGAAGTCGTGACGTTGAACTCTTACTGTGTGACTGTGAAGTCGTGAATTTGAAGTCTTACTGTGTGATTGTGAATTCCTAACTTTGATGCTGTGACTTTGATGTCATGACTTTGATGTTGTGACTTTGATGTCGTGACTTTGATTTCGTGACTTTGAAGTCTTACCATGTGACTTTGAAGTTGTGACTTTGAAGTCGTGACTTTTAAGTTTTACTGTGTCTGTGAAGTCGTGACTTTGAAGTCTTACTGTGTGACTGTGAAGTCGTGATTTTGAAGTCTTACTGTGTGACTGTTAAGTTTTAACTGTGAATTTGTGACTTTGAATTCCTGACTTTGAAGTCGTGACTTTGAAGTTTTACCGCGAGACCGTGAAGTCGTGACTGTGAAGTCGTGACGCTGAAGTCTTACTGTGTGACTGTGAAGTCGTGACTTTGAAGTCTTACCGTGAGACCATGAAGTCGTGACTGTGAAGTCGTGACGTTGAAGTCTTACTGTGTGACTGTGAAGTCGTGAATTTGAAGTCTTACTGTGTGATTGTGAATTCCTATCTTTGATGCTGTGACTTTGATGTTGTGACTTTGATGTCATGACTTTGATGTTGTGACTTTGATGTCGTGACTTTGAAGTTTTACTGTGTCTGTGAATTCGTGACTTTGAAGTCTTACTGTGTGACTGTGAAGTTGTGACTTTGATGTCATGACTTTGATGTCGTGACTTTGAAGTCGTGACTTTGAAGTCGTGACTTTGAAGTTTTACTGTGTCTGTGAAGTCGTGACTTTGAAGTCTTACTGTGTGACTGTTAAGTTTTAACTGTGAATTTGTGACTTTGAATTCCTGACTTTGATGTCGTGACTTTGAAGTCGTGACTTTGAAGTCTTACTGTGTGACTTTGAAGTCGTGACTTTGAAGTTGTGACGTTGAAGTCATGACTTTGCAGTCGTGACTTTGAAGTTTTACTGTGTCTGTGAAATCGGGAGTTTGAAGTCTTACTGTGTGACTGTGAAGTCGTGACTTTGAAGTCTTACTGTGTGATTGTGAATTCCTAACTTTGATGCTGTGACTTTGATGTTTTGACTTTGAAGTCTTACCATGTGACTTTGAAGTCATGACTTTGAAGCCGTGCCTTTGAAGTCTTACTGTGTGACTCTGAAGTTGTGACTTTGAAGTTTTACTGTGTCTGTGAAGTCGTGACTTTGAAGTCTTACTGTGTGACTGTTAAGTTTTAACTGTGAATTTGTGATTTTGAATTCCTGACTTTGATGTCGTGACTTTGAAGTCTTACCGTGAGATTGTGAAGTCGTGACGTTGAAGTCTTACTCTGTGACTGTGAAGCCGTGACTTTGAAGTTGCGACTTTGAAGTTTTACTGTGTCTGTGAAGTCGTGACTTTGAACTCTTACTGTGTGACTGTAAATTTGTGACTGTGAATTTGTGTCTTTGAATTCCTGACTTTGATGTCGTGACTGTGAAGCCGTGACTTTGAAGTTGTGACTTTGAAGTCGTGACTTTGAAGTTTTACTGTGTCTGTGAAGTCGTGACTGTGACTGTGAAGTCGTGACTTTAAAGTCTTCCTGTGTGACTGTTAAGTTTTAACTGTGAATTTGTGACTTTGAATTCCTGACTTTGATGTTGTGACTTTGAAGTCGTGACTTTGAAGTCTTACCGTGAGACCGTGAAGTCGTGACTGTGAAGTCGTGACGTTGAAGTCTTACTGTGTGACTGTGAAGTCGTGACTTTGAAGTCTTACCGTGAGACCGTGAAGTTGTGACTTTGAAGTCGTGACTTTGAAGTTGTGACTTTGAAGTCGTGACTTTGAAGTTTTACTGTGTCTGTGAAGTCGTGACTGTGACTGTGAAGTCGTGACTTTAAAGTCTTACTGTGTGACTGTTAAGTTTTAACTGTGAATTTGTGACTTTGAATACCTGACTTTGATGTTGTGACTTTGATGTCGTGACTTTGAAGTCTTACCATGTGACTTTGAAGTTGTGACTTTGAAGTCGTGACGTTGAAGTCTTACTCTGTGACTGTGAAGCCGTGACTTTGAAGTTGCGACTTTGAAGTTTTACTGTGTCTGTGAAGTCGTGACTTTGAAGTCTTACTGTGTGACTGTAAATTTGTGACTGTGAATTTGTGTCTTTGAATTCCTGACTTTGATGTCATGACTGTGAAGCCGTGACTTTGAAGTTGTGCCTTTGAAGTTTTACTGTGTCTGTGAAGTCGTGACTGTGACTGTGAAGTCGTGACTTTGAAGTCTTACTGTGTGACTGTTAAGTTTTAACTGTGAATTTGTGACTTTGAATTCCTGACTTTGATGTTGTGACTTTGAAGTCTTACAGTGAGACTGTGAAGTCGTGACGTTGAAGTCGTGTCTGTGAAGTCGTGACTTTGAAGTCTTACTGTGTGACTGTTAAGTTTTAACTGTGAATTTGTGACTTTGAATTCCTGACTTTGATGTTGTGACTTTGAAGTCTTACCGTGAGACTGTGAAGTCGTGACTGTGAAGTCGTGACGTTGAAGTCTTACTGTGTGACTGTGAAGTCGTGACTTTGAAGTCTTACTGTGTGATTGTGAATTCCTAACTTTGATGCTGTGACTTTGATGTTATGACTTTGATGTTATGACTTTGATGTCGTGACTTTGAAGTCTTACCATGTGATTTTGAAGTTGTGACTTTGAAGTCGTGACTTTGAAGTCTTACTGTGTGACTGTGAAGTTGTGACTTTGAAGTCGTGACTTTGAAGTCGTGACTTTGATGTCGTGACTTTGAAGTCATGACTTTGAAGTCTTACTGTGCGACTGTGAAGTCGTGACTTTGAAGTCTTACTGTGTGACTTTGAAGTCGTGACTTTGAAGCTGTGATTTTGAAGTCATGACTTTGAAGTTTTACTGTGTCTGTGAAGTCGTGACTTTGAAGTCTTACTGTGTGACTGTGAATTTGTGACTTTGAATTCCTCACTTTGATGTCATGACTTTGAAGTCTTACTGTGTGACTGTTAAGTTTCAACTATGAATTTGTGACTTTGAATTCCTGTGTGATTGTGAATTCCTAACTTTGATGCTGTGACTTTGATGTTATGACTTTGAAGTTGTGACTTTGATGTCGTGACTTTGAAGTCTTACCATGTGACTTTGAAGTTGTGACTTTGAAGTCGTGACTTTGAAGTCTTACTGTGTGACTGTGAAGTTGTGACTTTGAAGTCGTGACTTTGATGTCGTGACTTTGAAGTCGTGACTTTGAAGTCTTACTGTGTGACTGTGAATTTGTGACTTTGAATTCCTGACTTTGAAGTTGTGAGTTTGAAGTCTTACCGTGAGACCGTGAAGTCGTGACTGTGAAGTTGTGATGTTGAAGTCTTACTGTGTGACTGTGAAGTCGTGAATTTGAAGTCTTACTGTGTGATTGTGAATTCCTAACTTTGATGCTGTGACTTTGATGTCGTGACTTTGATGTCTTGACTTTGAAGTCTTACCATGTGACTTTGAAGTTGTGACTTTGAAGTCGTGACTTTTAAGTTTTACTGTGTCTTTGAAGCCGTGACTTTGAAGTCTTACTGTGTGACTGTGAAGTCGTGACTCTGAAGTCTTACTGTGTGACTGTTAAGTTTTAACTGTGAATTTGTGACTTTGAATTCCTGACTTTGAAGTTGTGACTTTGAAGTCTTACCGTGAGACCGTGAAGTCGTGACTGTGAAGTCGTGACGTTGAACTCTTACTGTGTGACTGTGAAGTCGTGAATTTGAAGTCTTACTGTGTGATTGTGAATTCCTAACTTTGATGCTGTGACTTTGATGTCATGACTTTGATGTTGTGACTTTGATGTCGTGACTTTGATTTCGTGACTTTGAAGTCTTACCATGTGACTTTGAAGTTGTGACTTTGAAGTCGTGACTTTTAAGTTTTACTGTGTCTGTGAAGTCGTGACTTTGAAGTCTTACTGTGTGACTGTGAAGTCGTGATTTTGAAGTCTTACTCTGTGACTGTGAAGCCGTGACTTTGAAGTTGCGACTTTGAAGTTTTACTGTGTCTGTGAAGTCGTGACTTTGAACTCTTACTGTGTGACTGTAAATTTGTGACTGTGAATTTGTGTCTTTGAATTCCTGACTTTGATGTCGTGACTGTGAAGCCGTGACTTTGAAGTTGTGACTTTGAAGTCGTGACTTTGAAGTTTTACTGTGTCTGTGAAGTCGTGACTGTGACTGTGAAGTCGTGACTTTAAAGTCTTCCTGTGTGACTGTTAAGTTTTAACTGTGAATTTGTGACTTTGAATTCCTGACTTTGATGTTGTGACTTTGAAGTCGTGACTTTGAAGTCTTACCGTGAGACCGTGAAGTCGTGACTGTGAAGTCGTGACGTTGAAGTCTTACTGTGTGACTGTGAAGTCGTGACTTTGAAGTCTTACCGTGAGACCGTGAAGTTGTGACTTTGAAGTCGTGACTTTGAAGTTGTGACTTTGAAGTCGTGACTTTGAAGTTTTACTGTGTCTGTGAAGTCGTGACTGTGACTGTGAAGTCGTGACTTTAAAGTCTTACTGTGTGACTGTTAAGTTTTAACTGTGAATTTGTGACTTTGAATACCTGACTTTGATGTTGTGACTTTGATGTCGTGACTTTGAAGTCTTACCATGTGACTTTGAAGTTGTGACTTTGAAGTCGTGACGTTGAAGTCTTACTCTGTGACTGTGAAGCCGTGACTTTGAAGTTGCGACTTTGAAGTTTTACTGTGTCTGTGAAGTCGTGACTTTGAAGTCTTACTGTGTGACTGTAAATTTGTGACTGTGAATTTGTGTCTTTGAATTCCTGACTTTGATGTCATGACTGTGAAGCCGTGACTTTGAAGTTGTGCCTTTGAAGTTTTACTGTGTCTGTGAAGTCGTGACTGTGACTGTGAAGTCGTGACTTTGAAGTCTTACTGTGTGACTGTTAAGTTTTAACTGTGAATTTGTGACTTTGAATTCCTGACTTTGATGTTGTGACTTTGAAGTCTTACAGTGAGACTGTGAAGTCGTGACGTTGAAGTCGTGTCTGTGAAGTCGTGACTTTGAAGTCTTACTGTGTGACTGTTAAGTTTTAACTGTGAATTTGTGACTTTGAATTCCTGACTTTGATGTTGTGACTTTGAAGTCTTACCGTGAGACTGTGAAGTCGTGACTGTGAAGTCGTGACGTTGAAGTCTTACTGTGTGACTGTGAAGTCGTGACTTTGAAGTCTTACTGTGTGATTGTGAATTCCTAACTTTGATGCTGTGACTTTGATGTTATGACTTTGATGTTATGACTTTGATGTCGTGACTTTGAAGTCTTACCATGTGATTTTGAAGTTGTGACTTTGAAGTCGTGACTTTGAAGTCTTACTGTGTGACTGTGAAGTTGTGACTTTGAAGTCGTGACTTTGAAGTCGTGACTTTGATGTCGTGACTTTGAAGTCATGACTTTGAAGTCTTACTGTGCGACTGTGAAGTCGTGACTTTGAAGTCTTACTGTGTGACTTTGAAGTCGTGACTTTGAAGCTGTGATTTTGAAGTCATGACTTTGAAGTTTTACTGTGTCTGTGAAGTCGTGACTTTGAAGTCTTACTGTGTGACTGTGAATTTGTGACTTTGAATTCCTCACTTTGATGTCATGACTTTGAAGTCTTACTGTGTGACTGTTAAGTTTCAACTATGAATTTGTGACTTTGAATTCCTGTGTGATTGTGAATTCCTAACTTTGATGCTGTGAGTTTGATGTTATGACTTTGATGTTATGACTTTGAAGTTGTGACTTTGATGTCGTGACTTTGAAGTCTTACCATGTGACTTTGAAGTTGTGACTTTGAAGTCGTGACTTTGAAGTCTTACTGTGTGACTGTGAAGTTGTGACTTTGAAGTCGTGACTTTGATGTCGTGACTTTGAAGTCGTGACTTTGAAGTCTTACTGTGTGACTGTGAATTTGTGATTTTGAATTCCTGACTTTGAAGTTGTGAGTTTGAAGTCTTACCGTGAGACCGTGAAGTCGTGACTGTGAAGTTGTGACGTTGAAGTCTTACTGTGTGACTGTGAAGTCGTGAATTTGAAGTCTTACTGTGTGATTGTGAATTCCTAACTTTGATGCTGTGACTTTGATGTCGTGACTTTGATGTCTTGACTTTGAAGTCTTACCATGTGACTTTGAAGTTGTGACTTTGAAGTCGTGACTTTTAAGTTTTACTGTGTCTTTGAAGCCGTGACTTTGAAGTCTTACTGTGTGACTGTGAAGTCGTGACTCTGAAGTCTTACTGTGTGACTGTTAAGTTTTAACTGTGAATTTGTGACTTTGAATTCCTGACTTTGAAGTTGTGACTTTGAAGTCTTACCGTGAGACCGTGAAGTCGTGACTGTGAAGTCGTGACGTTGAACTCTTACTGTGTGACTGTGAAGTCGTGAATTTGAAGTCTTACTGTGTGATTGTGAATTCCTAACTTTGATGCTGTGACTTTGATGTCATGACTTTGATGTTGTGACTTTGATGTCGTGACTTTGATTTCGTGACTTTGAAGTCTTACCATGTGACTTTGAAGTTGTGACTTTGAAGTCGTGACTTTTAAGTTTTACTGTGTCTGTGAAGTCGTGACTTTGAAGTCTTACTGTGTGACTGTGAAGTCGTGATTTTGAAGTCTTACTGTGTGACTGTTAAGTTTTAACTGTGAATTTGTGACTTTGAATTCCTGACTTTGAAGTCGTGACTTTGAAGTTTTACCGCGAGACCGTGAAGTCGTGACTGTGAAGTCGTGACGCTGAAGTCTTACTGTGTGACTGTGAAGTCGTGACTTTGAAGTCTTACCGTGAGACCATGAAGTCGTGACTGTGAAGTCGTGACGTTGAAGTCTTACTGTGTGACTGTGAAGTCGTGAATTTGAAGTCTTACTGTGTGATTGTGAATTCCTATCTTTGATGCTGTGACTTTGATGTTGTGACTTTGATGTCATGACTTTGATGTTGTGACTTTGATGTCGTGACTTTGAAGTTTTACTGTGTCTGTGAATTCGTGACTTTGAAGTCTTACTGTGTGACTGTGAAGTTGTGACTTTGATGTCATGACTTTGATGTCGTGACTTTGAAGTCGTGACTTTGAAGTCGTGACTTTGAAGTTTTACTGTGTCTGTGAAGTCGTGACTTTGAAGTCTTACTGTGTGACTGTTAAGTTTTAACTGTGAATTTGTGACTTTGAATTCCTGACTTTGATGTCGTGACTTTGAAGTCGTGACTTTGAAGTCTTACTGTGTGACTTTGAAGTCGTGACTTTGAAGTTGTGACGTTGAAGTCATGACTTTGCAGTCGTGACTTTGAAGTTTTACTGTGTCTGTGAAATCGGGAGTTTGAAGTCTTACTGTGTGACTGTGAAGTCGTGACTTTGAAGTCTTACTGTGTGATTGTGAATTCCTAACTTTGATGCTGTGACTTTGATGTTTTGACTTTGAAGTCTTACCATGTGACTTTGAAGTCATGACTTTGAAGCCGTGCCTTTGAAGTCTTACTGTGTGACTCTGAAGTTGTGACTTTGAAGTTTTACTGTGTCTGTGAAGTCGTGACTTTGAAGTCTTACTGTGTGACTGTTAAGTTTTAACTGTGAATTTGTGATTTTGAATTCCTGACTTTGATGTCGTGACTTTGAAGTCGTGACTTTGAAGTCTTACCGTGAGATTGTGAAGTCGTGACGTTGAAGTCTTACTCTGTGACTGTGAAGCCGTGACTTTGAAGTTGCGACTTTGAAGTTTTACTGTGTCTGTGAAGTCGTGACTTTGAACTCTTACTGTGTGACTGTAAATTTGTGACTGTGAATTTGTGTCTTTGAATTCCTGACTTTGATGTCGTGACTGTGAAGCCGTGACTTTGAAGTTGTGACTTTGAAGTCGTGACTTTGAAGTTTTACTGTGTCTGTGAAGTCGTGACTGTGACTGTGAAGTCGTGACTTTAAAGTCTTCCTGTGTGACTGTTAAGTTTTAACTGTGAATTTGTGACTTTGAATTCCTGACTTTGATGTTGTGACTTTGAAGTCGTGACTTTGAAGTCTTACCGTGAGACCGTGAAGTCGTGACTGTGAAGTCGTGACGTTGAAGTCTTACTGTGTGACTGTGAAGTCGTGACTTTGAAGTCTTACCGTGAGACCGTGAAGTTGTGACTTTGAAGTCGTGACTTTGACGTTGTGACTTTGAAGTCGTGACTTTGAAGTTTTACTGTGTCTGTGAAGTCGTGACTGTGACTGTGAAGTCGTGACTTTAAAGTCTTACTGTGTGACTGTTAAGTTTTAACTGTGAATTTGTGACTTTGAATACCTGACTTTGATGTTGTGACTTTGATGTCGTGACTTTGAAGTCTTACCATGTGACTTTGAAGTTGTGACTTTGAAGTCGTGACGTTGAAGTCTTACTCTGTGACTGTGAAGCCGTGACTTTGAAGTTGCGACTTTGAAGTTTTACTGTGTCTGTGAAGTCGTGACTTTGAAGTCTTACTGTGTGACTGTAAATTTGTGACTGTGAATTTGTGTCTTTGAATTCCTGACTTTGATGTCATGACTGTGAAGCCGTGACTTTGAAGTTGTGCCTTTGAAGTTTTACTGTGTCTGTGAAGTCGTGACTGTGACTGTGAAGTCGTGACTTTGAAGTCTTACTGTGTGACTGTTAAGTTTTAACTGTGAATTTGTGACTTTGAATTCCTGACTTTGATGTTGTGACTTTGAAGTCTTACAGTGAGACTGTGAAGTCGTGACGTTGAAGTCTTACTGTGTGACCGTGAAGTCGTGACTTTGAAGTCTTACTGTGTGATTGTGAATTCCTAACTTTGATGCTGTGAGTTTGATGTTATGACTTTGATGTTATGACTTTGATGTTGTGACTTTGAAGTCTTACCATGTGACTTGGAAGTTGTGACTTTGAAGTCGTGACTTTGAAGTCTTACTGTGTGACTGTGAAGTTGTGACTTTGAAGTCGTGACTTTGATGTCGTGACTTTGAAGTCTTACTGTGTGACTGTGAAGTCGTGACTTTGAAGTCTTACTGTGTGACTTTGAAGTCACACAAGTTTGAAGTTGTGATTTTGAAGTCGTGACTTTGAAGTTTTACTGTGTGACTGTGAATTTGTGACTTTGAATTCCTCACTTTGATGTCATGACTTTGAAGTCTTACTGTGTGACTGTTAAGTTTCAACTATGAATTTGTGACTTTGAATTCCTGACTTTGATGTCGTGACTTTGAAGTCTTACCGTGAGACCGTGAAGTCGTGACTGTGAAGTCGTGACGTTGAAGTCTTACTCTGTGACTGTGAATTTGTGACTTTGAATTCCTCACTTTGATGTCGTGACTTTGAAGTCTTACTGTGTGATTGTGAATTCCTAACTTTGATGCTGTGACTTTGATGTCATGACTTTGATGTCGTGACTTTGATGTCGTGACTATGAAGTCTTACCATGTGACTTTGAAGTTGTGACTTTGAAGTCGTGACTTTTAAATTTTACTGTGTCTGTGAAGTCGTGACTTTGAAGTCTTACTGTGTGACTGTTAAGTTTTAACTGTGAATTTGTGACTTTGAATTCCTGACTTTGAAGTCGTGACTTTGAAGTCGTGACTTTGAAGTCTTACCGTGAGACCGTGAAGTCGTGACTGTGAAGTTGTGACTTTTAAATTTTACTGTGTCTGTGAAGTCGTGACTTTGAAGTCTTGCTGTGTGACTGTTAAGTTTTAACTGTGAATTTGTGACTTTGAATTCCTGACTTTGAAGTCGTGACTTTGAAGTCGTGACTTTGAAGTCTTACCGCGAGACCGTGAAGTCGTGACTGTGAAGTCGTGACGCTGAAGTGTTACTGTGTGACTGTGAAGTCGTGACTTTGAAGTCTTACCGTGAGACCGTGAAGTCGTGACTGTGAAGTCGTGACGTTGAAGTCTTACTGTGTGAATGTGAAGTCGTGAATTTAAAGTCTTACTGTGTGATTGTGAATTCCTAACTTTGATGCTGTGACTTTGATGTTGTGACTTTGATGTCATGACTTTGATGTTGTGACTTTGATGTCGTGACTTTGAAGTCTTACCATGTGACTTTGAAGTTGTGACTTTGAAGTCGTGACTTTGAAGTCGTGACTTTGAAGTTTTACTGTGTCTGTGAATTCGTGACTTTGAAGTCTTACCCTGAGACCGTGAAGTCGTGACTGTGAAGTCGTGACCGTAAAGTCTGTACGGGGTGCCAGAGGGAGCGGAGTTGGGATCACAATCTATGATCCAGTTTGTGGAGAAGCTACTTCGGGAGAATTTAAACATCCCCTCGTCAACAGCAATACAGATCCAGAGGGCGCATAGAGCGCTATCAACCAAACGGCTCCCAGCCCAGATCGATCCTGGCAAAGTTTCTGTGCTTTGCCATTAAAGAAGAATTGCTTAGGCTGGCTTGGCAGAAGAAGGGTTTTTTGTGGAACAACAACAAGATTAACCCCGACCATGACTATCCTCCGGAGATCATGGCCATGAGGAAGGAGTACGCGGAGGTGCGGAAGATCCTGAAAGACAAGAACCTGCGGTTCCGAACCCTCTACCCAGCCCGCCTTAAAGTGTTTTATGAGGAAGGTGTGAAAATCTACAATACGGTGGAGGAGGCGTCAGCGGACCTGGCGAGCCGGGGATTCCCGGTGAGAGTGATCAAACAACCGGCAACTCCCAGAGAGAAATTACAAAGAATGACTTCGTGGCGGGGGGCTGGGGGACGGCGCCCGCGGCAGAACCGAGGAGCTGCAGGATACAAGGAGAGGCTGCAAGTATTTAGACGGGAAGAGAACTAACATTAAGATATGCTTGTGATATGGACGACACGGTAAAAATGTAATTAGTGTCGAGCCAAAATGGGTGGGGATTCTCTTTTCTGAGGGCATCATCACAACGGAAGGCCCCCTAAGTGTGTAAGTAGGGGTACTCCTTCAAAGACTAAGGGAAGCAGTGGAAATGATTCATTGCTGGAAGTTTGGTTAGATGTTTATTAGCAGCAGACAGCTGATGCTGCTGCTGTCTGCTGCTATTGGGGGAATGCGGTGCTGTCAGTTGATACAAATCCATGCAAATTGAGCCAGTGAAATATGTATGAATATGATCAAGATGAATAAGATATTATCTAAACTAAAGAAAGAAAGAGCCCAGATTGCCTTACTTCAGGAGACACACATGAACCAACTGATCATTTGAGATTGAAGAGAAAGGGTTTTAAATATGTATTTTCCTCATCTATCAAATCCAAACATAAGAGGGGTGTGGCTATACTTATTTCTGGTGCACTTAATTATGAACATATCTCAGAAATCAGTGATGAGGAAGGCAGATTTGTCAGGGTAACAGGAAGGATAGAGGGTTCTGAAAGTACAATATTAAATGTGTATGCCCCACCTGGGAGTGATTGGGGATTCTATAGGAATATTTTTGATTTAATGATGGACTCTCAGGGCACGGTTGTCTGTGGGGGGGACTTCAATTTTAGACTTGATCCCAAACTAGACTCATCCAATCCGACTAATCAAATTAACCCACTCATAAGGAAAATCAACTCCTATATGGTAGAAATGGGGATAATAGATGTGTGGTGAGAGCGGTATCCGTCTGCCAGAGATTACACACATTATTCTGGTTTATTTAAAGTTTATGCTAGGTTGGATTATTTCTTCATGTTTAAGGTGGATAGGTTCAAGATTAAAGACTGTGATATACTAACGAGGGACTTATCTGATCATAGTCCTATCTCGATGTCTCTGCAGGTGGACAGAAAAAAGCGAAACTCCCTATGGAAATTTAATTCACATATATTTAATGATCCTGCCATTACGACACAGGAGAGGTATCAGCAATTACTATCTGGGACACAGTTAAAGCGGTAATGAGAGGTAAATTAATTTCTATTACTTCTCACCTAAAAAGAACCAAAGGACAGAAACTAGCAGACCTACAGATGAGGCTAAAGCTGAAACAACAGGAAGATATTAATAACCCTAACCCTACTGTAAAGCAAGAAATTAGGAAACTACAGGGAGAAATCAATGATATTTACACACAGGAGGTCCAGAAGAATTTAACTTTCCTGAGACAGAAATATTATGAGATAGGAGGGAAATCAGCAAAATATCTGACATACAAACTACGGAAGCAACAGGAGGAAAGTACTATTTACAAAATTAAGAACCCTAAAACTAATATACTAGAAACTAAATTGGATAGGATTCAGGAATGTTTTGAGGTCTTTTATAGGGATCTTTACACACAACCTGATGCCCCTGGGGAAGGTTGTTTCGATACCTTCCTCAGCTACCTGAACCTACCCTCACTATCAGACTTTGAAAATGAGAATTTATTAAAACCAATTTCAATACAGGAAATTAATGCGGCTATCAACAGACTAAAATCAGGAAAGGCAGTGGGGCCGGACGGGTACAACTCTCAATGGTATCGCATCCTAAGGACAGAACTAGTCCCATTATTGGAGAAGACATTTAATTACGTTCTGCAGGAGGGAGAAATCCTTCCTTCGTGGAGGAAGGCTACAATCTCAGTTATCCCAAAAGAGGGGAAAGATAGACAAGAATGTGGGAATTATCGACCAATTAGTGTTCTCAACTTAGACAACAAATTATTCACCTCTATTCTTGCCCGCAGATTGGAGATCTTGTTGCTTGACCTCATTAATTTAGACCAGACTGGCTTTATACACCATAGACAAACAACCGTTAACATCAGAAGAGTATTACACATCCTAGGACAAATACAAAATGACAAAACTCAAGCAATTATAGGGAGTCTAGATGCTGAGAAAGCTTTTGATTCTGTCAGATGGGCATTTCTGTATAAGGTGCTGTGGAAGTTTGAATTTCAGGATAGGTTTATCAGAATAATCCAGGCATTATATGACAGACCCTCAGCCCGAATGAAGGTCAATGGTGATTTATCAGAGGCTTTTATTGTGAAACGAGGGTGTAGACAGGGTTGCGCAATCTCGCCCCTCCTCTTCAATTTATTTATAGAGGTACTAGACCAATCAATTAATCAAAATATTAAGGGCATCATACTATCAGGAGTTGAACATAAAGTAGCAATATTCACTGATGATGTGCTGGTTTGCCTGGGGGAACCAGAGAGCTCATTTAGTGAATTGATGTCCACTTTGAGAGATTTTGGTAAGCTATCTGGTTATAAAGTTAACATCTCAAAAACCCAGGTGATGACACTCAACTATACTGCCCCCGTGACTTTACGTAAGAAATTCAAGGTAAATTGGGAAAATGAAAATATTAAGTATTTAGGGATACATCTGACTAAAGATCTCGCAGGGCTCTTCCGAGCAAATTATGAGCCAATATCTTTAAGTATAAAAGCAGACTTACATAGATGGAACCTGGTCCCCTTCCTGAGTCTTACCCCGAAAATCCACCGGGCCCGTCCGCGGCGCGTTGCGTGAGCCTCGCGTCATCGCGAGTAATACGCGGCCATTCTAGTCAATGTATCAATGTATCTGGGACGCGCCTCGACGCTCGGTTACGCGTGATTTACGCGTCAGTTCTATTTTTGACGGACGACGCGAGCAGCACGCGTCAATTTACACAGACCACCTCGAGCGGGTGGAAGCCAAACACAGAAAAAGCAAAGAGAATCCGGTGGATTTTCAAAATAAAATACCCCGTGTAAACTGCCGGTCATAAAAACAGACAAAAACAAAACTATTAATTAATTAACTACGTAACATATTTACACATGTAGAAGCATGTTTCGAAGAACATACACCGGGAAAATGGCCAAATCTGAGCAAGTAAACAAAGTCTGGCGGGCTAAACACTCGCTTCTAAAACGCTCCCGGTAGGGTTTGAAGTCGTGTGCAGGACGGACCAAATACGCTACGCTCACGCAACGCGCTGCGGACGGGCCCGGTGGATTTTCGGGGTTAGTGCGAGGATAAGTGCAATCAGGACAAATGTGTTGCCACGCCTACTTTACCTTTTTAGGAATTTACCTATAGAGGTGGGTGAAAAGCAATTTAGGGAGTGGGACAAATGGATCTCCAGATTTATCTGGCAGGGCCGGAAACCAAGGATTAAATATGCCACCCTTCAACTTACCAAGGAAAATGGAGGGCTGGGTCTCCCCTGCCTAAGGAATTATTACAAGGCTGCACAGATAGCCCCCCTTTTATACTGGTGTAATGAAACATATATTGCCAAATGGAAGGAGCTGGAGTCCAATTTATCAACTCAGTTCCCCATCCAAGCTGTAATAGAGGGATAAGGGCTTAATATGCCAGTTGGAAAAGCAGGGGAACCCCTGGTTGAACCACACTCTTTAAGTCTGGCAGAAGGTGATTAATACTTGTGGGATACATAGAATGTTGAGAATATTTAGATGGTTTGCTTTTGACTCAGATTTTACTCCCAATAGACATGACTCCAGCTTTAAATCATGGACAATGTATGGTCTCACGACATTCATTGCACTTACACAAAAAAACACTGTGTGCAGCTTTGATACCCTGCGGGACAAGCATGGCTTAGCATGGATCAAATTCCATAGATACCTGCAACTACGTTCTTATATTGACCATGAATGTAAATTAACTAACTTTTCAAAGGTCGAATCAGAATTTTACCACATCCTGAAAAACGCCATGACCATGATCCCTTCTAAATCCATCTCAAAGCTGTACAAAGCCCTTTCCAATGCCAATAAAAATAACACCCTTTATATTAAAGAGAAATGGGAAGGGGAATCGGGGATTGAGATTTCTGAGGAGGCTTGGAACAATATCTGGTCCTTCCAGTGGACAACTTCCTGCTCTATGGACTGGAGAGAACATTGCTGGAAGAACATTATTAGGTTCTTTAGGACTCCGTACCAGGAAAGGTATAAAGGCGCTACTATGGCATGCTGGAGGCAATGTGACTCGACTGCTGCTAACCACTACCATATCTTTTGGGATTGTCCCAAGTTAAAAACCTTCTGGAGAAATATCCAGGCTTCCTTAAACACAGTCTTTAACACTCAAATACCCCTTAGTTTTGATGTCATGTACCTGAGTCATGTTCCTCCTTTTGAATGTAGGAGAGAGATAAAGCTGCTGCAAATTCTCTTGGTGGCAAGTAAGAAAACAATTACGAGAAGGTGGTTAAGCCTGTCCCAGCCTACCCTAGACGACTGGATTGGAACTACTTTGGAGATCTTTAGGATGGAAAAACTGACCTATCAAATGAGACTTGAAAAGGACAAATTTTACCAAATCTGGAATAACTGGATTTCTTTCATTGCCCCCACGAGAGCAGACTTTATTTGATCTCACTGGTAATATTGCTCTATAATTCTCTCATTTAATTTAGGACTGGTTATGGATGTTTATTTCTGTGACAGCGGCAGCAGGGACATCCACACATGGGGAAACATCAGGATTCCAGAATTCAAACACACTGTATCAAAATATGGAATCAGACAAATTTGACCAGAGAAGTGGTACCAGGCCAATTCAGATGGCCTGAAATGTCCCAATTCTTTCTGTAGGGACCATGTGGGCATCCCCACTCATGGCTGAAGCTGTGTGTGCATCCACACCTGGGGAAACATCAGGATTCTAGAATTCAAACACACTGTACCAAAATATGGAATCAGACAAATTTGCCAATTCAGATTGCCTGAATGTCCCAATTCTTTCTGTAGGGACCACGTGGGCATCCACACTCATGGAAATACATTGATGTCACAATGATATGATGAGTTAATAATAACTCATCATTACTTGTGCCTATAGTGATATATCCACCTGTCCTTGATGTAGCAGTCTACAAACTGCCATTTGATCTTAGAAAATACACATGGTCATGATTCCCCAATTCACATCCTTTGTATAAATACATGAAATGGGACAAATTAACCCACAGTACTGGTGCCAGGGGACTCCAAATGGCCAGAAATGTGACCATGCTTTTTGCTGTGACCATGTGTACATCCCACATTGGCAAATGTGATGCCACAATCAACATTCCCAATATGAAAGTTTGGAATGAGTCACATTTACCCACACGGAACCAGGTAAGACCAAATGGCCTTAAATGTTGCCCGAATTTCTGCAGAAACCATGTAGGCATCCTCATTTAGGTACTTGGAATCAAACCACTCTCTCCCTCTGTCTTTAAAGTGCTAGCCTTTAATGTATTTCCAGATTTGCATATTTAGCCCACTCAATAGATGACAATTTGGAATACCTTTGTCCCTTAATAACTCATCAATACTTATACCTAGAGTGATGTAGCCACTTGTACGTGATACAGCAATCTACAAGTTTCCTCGGGTACTTGGAATCAGAATCAAAAATAAAGGCCTTCAAAGTGATTCCAGAATTAAATCTATGGCCCACTTAATAGATGAGAATCTGGAATTATTTGGTCCTTTAATAACTCAATGATACATGTACCTAGAGTGATGCAGCGACCTGTCCTTGATACACCAGTCTTCAAGCTTTTATTGGTACTTGAAATCAACCCGTTCCTTCAAACAGTTTTTGAAATTTCAGTCTTTGAAGTGCACCAAAAATGTTCTCCATATAATGAGAGAGATGAGAATCTGGAATCATTTGGTCCCTTAATAACTCATCGATACTTGTACCTAGAGTTGTGCAGCCACCTGTCCTCGATACAACAGTCTTTTATACATTTTACAAGCTTTTATTGGTATTTGGAATCAACCCGTTCCTTTAATCAATTTTTGAAATATCAGCCTTTGAAGTGCACCCAAAATGTTCTCCATATAATGCAATAGATGAGAATCTGTAATCATTTGGTCCCTTAATAACTCAATGATACATGTACCTAGAGTGATTCAGCGACCTGTCCTTGATACACCAGTCTTCAAGCTTTTATTGGTACTTGAAATCAACCTGTTCCTTCAAACAGTTTTTGAAATGTCAGCCTTTGAAGTGTACCAAAAATGTTCTCCATATAATGCAAGAGATGAGAATCTGGAATCATTTGGTCCCTTAATAACTCAATGATACATGTACCTAGAGTGATGCAGCGACCTGTCTTTGATAGACAGTCATTGACAACAATGTAGAATCTTCCATTGGTTCTCGGAATCAATCCGTTCTCTCAATCAGTCTTTGAAATATCAGACTTTACACCACTTAATGAGGATAAAATCTCAAACTTTGGTGCCCCCCAGCTCCGTACAGGAAGGGGGATGAAAACAGTTGTTTTGCAGCACACAAAATCAGGCAATAAAAATAAACTCATCAATTTTGCAGTTTAAACTGTTTTAATAAACAAAACCAAATTGAAAAACAAAATCTTATTAACAATATTTTTTGGAGTCATACTTAACATCTCAAATAAAATAAAAATCTTAATGACCCCTAACGCTTCCCTCCCTCATTGTGTCCCTCCTGGCCATATCCCCCTGCATCCTGCATTCCACTCCGCAATGCTAAATGTACTTGTACTCATGGAGAATAAACATGAGAATGAGGTACATCAAAATAATTCCAGCTAGAATTAGAATGAGTACGAACATATCCCACAGGTCCCATGCTTGTTCACATAGCACTCCCAATCTAAAAGGGAAACAAAACCACTTTATTGTAATATCGTACAAACATCACTAGATTCATCATCAATAATAATTATATATATTTAAAGTACAAACTGCACCTGCCTATATGCCTATATGGTGCATCTTGTGGAGATCCTTGTTGTTGTTGGATCTCAAGTCGGGTGGAGGGACCTTCATTTGGCATCTCAATCCTCATTTCTATTGCATGATCTATCCATGTGTCAGTTCCTGACTTCCTTTTGACACCTGCCTAAAAAGGACCACGTGTCAGAAAGCCCACAGTAGGAATCATTAGTTTTCCTGTTCAGAGCGTTATTGTTTACAGTGTGTTGTAAATATTTTTTCTCTGACAACAGATGAATAATAATAATAGGTTACAATAACAAATGCTTTTATTTTGAAATAGAAATGTGTTGTGTTGTCTTCTGTTAGTGTAACGTTTAGACGTTAAGTTGCTTAAAAAGAATCTAGTTGGTTGCTAGGTAACGGATCTGTCTCTCTTTTCCTCCTTGTTTTTTTTATGTCGCCGTTGTCGTTTTTTTCTTCTTTGTAACAGTGTTTTACGTGTTTTTTAGTAAATATTATCGGTTTGAATGAGAAGCAGTCGTGATCGTCGTTTTTTGTAGAAGCTCCAACAATTTAAACAACCTTTTTTGGTGCCGAAACCCGGGATTTCAAGACTGAAAGACTGTGAACGTTGTCGAAGTTGGAAGCTACCGTTAACTACCGATAGCAGCGGAGATGGCTGAGCACTACGAACGGATGAAACGGAAACGAAAGACGATCCGCACCTCCACAACGAAACTGTTGACTCGTATGGAAGAGGAGGTGAGGAAGGATGGACCCGACTGTGAAAAACTCGGTGAAATGCTGTCAGTTTTGGCGATCAAGGAGGAAACTTTAACGGACTTGGACAACGGCATCGAGGATGAAACGCCGACGGACGAACTGGAGGCAGAGATCGCGACCACTCAGGACTACCAGGACCGCATCATCACACTGAAAGCCCGTGTCGATAGGCTTATTAGGACGACGCGGGACCCCGTGAATGAGCGGATGAGTGATGCAATCCCTGGCTCAGTAAGATCAGAAAGCAGACAGACTGTTAAACTGCCCAAGCTGGTGGTAGAAAAATATGACGGAGAAGTAAGCCAGTGGCAAGAATTCTGGTCCCAGTATGAAACGGCTATTCATGAGTGATGCACTGTGTAAGAGTGAAAAGTTCACCTACCTGAGATCCTATCTGACTGGAACAGCAGCAAGAGCTGTTGCAGGACTAAGCATGACTGATGGGAATTATGATGCAGCAGTGGAATTACTTCAGAACCGTTTTGGAAGAAAAGACATTGTAATTAGTGCACATATGTCCAAACTGTTGAACCTTGCCCCTGTTAAAAGATCATCAGATGTTGCAGCACTCAGACAACTGTATGATGAATGTGAAATTCAGATCCGCAGTCTAGAATCCATTGGTGTTCACAATGACACATATGGCTGCCTGCTATGCCCAGTATATACAGCTGATACCAGAGGACATAGCACTAGCCTACACACGCAAGTCAGATCCAAATGGTGAATGGAAAGTGCCTGAGCTCATTAATTTCCTTCGGAATGAGGTTCAAAGTAGAGAAAGAGCACTTCAGCTGACCAGACCAGGTAACACACAAAGGGACATTCTGCCAAATAATAGACCTGTCTGTAAGCCAGCACCCTCTTATGAAAGAAAACCTAAAAGTTGGAGTATGCCCTCAGCTACTGCACTGCACACAGCGAGCACAGCACCACAGACCTGTATATATTGTGATAGTCCCAACCACAAACCAGAACACTGCCCTGACAGTTCTGTGCCAGCTCGCTAAGAAAAATTAAGGAAGCTGGGAAGATGCTACGTGTGTCTGGGTCCAAAACATATAGCGAAATTCTTCGGAGACTTTGTTGCAGATGAGGTGAGCACTGAGCTTAGGTCCAAGTTTCAGACAACAGTACAGCTCACCAGCACTGAACCAGCTGAACCACTGTTAGACCTAGACAAGTACAGCAGATTAAAGAGAGTGCTGAGAATAACTGCATGGGTAAAAAGGTTCATAGCTAATGCTAGATCCAGTCAAAAGATTCAAGGAGAGCTAACTTCTAAGGAGCTCACTGCAGCAGAAGTGTACTGGGTGAAGATGACACAAGAGCAGAGTTTTAGCCAAGAAATCAGTCAGCTAGCATCAGGACAGGACATCAGCAGAGATTCTAAAATCAAAGACTTGAAGCCATTTTTAGATGAAAATGGGCTCATTAGTGTAGGTGGCAGGTTACAGCACTCTGATTTCAGCTTCAGGGAGCAACACCCATATGTGCTACCTGCAAACCACAGATACTCTGAGCTACTAGTTCAGCACTGCCATGAGAGAGTTATGCATTCTGGAGTCAGGGATACTCTAGTTCAGATGAGGGAGAGATACTGGGTTTTAAAAGGGAGACAGCTAGTTAAGCGGGTGGTATCACGTTGTTACATCTGTAGGAGGTTAAAGGTGAAACCAGCTCAGCAAGTGACAGCTCCATTACCCAGAGACAGAGTCACAGAGTCACCGCCCTTTGAAGTAACTGGTGTAGATTTTGCAGGTCCACTGTATGTAAGGTCTAGTGGACAGCCTAAGAAAGCATACATTGCACTTTTCACTTGTGCAGTCACTAGAGCAGTGCATTTAGAGTTAGTGTCAGACCAGACTACTGAAAATTTTCTCTTAGCTTTAAAGAGATTTATTGCTAGACGAGGGCTGTGTAAGATCATTTACTCAGACAATGCCAAAACATTTAAAAGAGCAGACCAAGACTTAAGAGAACTTTGGAAGTCATTGAAAGGATCAGAGCTCACAGAGTTTTTCACTGATAGAGGAATCACATGGAAGTTCATCACTGAGAGAGCTGCTTGGTGGGGTGGCTTCTGGGAGAGACTTGTGAGGTCTGTAAAAACATGTTTAAGGAAGATCCTGGGGAAAGCATCTTTAAGTTTTGAGGAGTTAACAACCATGCTCACAGAGGTGGAAGCTGTGTTGAACTCCAGGCCCCTCTCATATGTTCATGAAGATGCCTCAGAACCCCAGCCACTCACACCTGCCCATTTCCTGGTTGGTAAAAGACTGACCTCTCTACCACCAAAGACTCTGCTTCCCCCCTCTCAGATAACAACAGTGAGTAGAGAGGACATGGGCAAGAGATGGAGATACCGGCAGAGACTCATAACCAGCTTTTGGAACAGCTGGCGAAAGGTTTACTTGATGGACTTGAAATCAGCTCACAAATGTGAGACACCTACACCCACTGAGCTGAAAGTGGGAGATGTCATCCTGGTCGGTGAGGACAACACACCCCGACAGACCTGGAAAATAGGCAGGATAACTCAACTGTTTCCAGGGAGAGATGGACTCGTTCGCTCCTGTATAGTTCATACATCCACAGGCAGTTTATTAAGAAGACCTGTTCAGCTAATTTATCCATTAGAGATTAATTAATTAAAGTGATTGCTTTGTGATGTGATGAACATGATAGTGATGAACAACTGTTCATCGGGCGGGAGGATGTTGTAAATATTTTTTCTCTGACAATAGATGAATAATAATAATAGGTTACAATAATGTAACCCACACTGCCTCTGCACGTCCGCTGCCAGACCCTCCACACCTCCCCCGGACTCTGCGTTGTGATTTGGTGTTGTTGTAGTTGTAGAGGAGTGTCATGCGGAGGGAAGGAGACACCAGACACAGGGTTCTGGATTGTGGCTGAAACCTCGACTTTATTTCACTCACACCTGGCTTCATGCACCTTCGGGGCGAAGGAAAGTAAACTCTCATAAAGACATAAATCTCCCACTCCAACGATAATCAACATCAACAAAATAACATAAATCACAAAAAAATGAACATCACTACCAAACCAGACCAAATACAGCATCTCCAAAATGAATAAACCAACACAAAAACATACCCTCCCAAATAAAGCTCACGGTCAACAAAAAAAGCGGCCCACACTGAACCAACCCACCACTCGTTCCCCAGTATGCTAGCCACATTAATAGCCACATCCCGCTAACATCATGAAACAGTAAAAAAACACAGTTAATTAACGCTCCCACCTATTTCCAACTTTAGCCTGACAGGTGAATAAACACTAAGCGTGAACTAACTAACAGAATGGGCAGTTTTACCACTAATATTTGAATATAATGCAGGACGCCGTTACGATGCTTACCTTCAGGGCGAAGGAAAGTAAACTCTAAAAAAACATGGCATCGCACACGGAGCTAATCCCAAACTCATGCAACCGCTGCGGCATAGACAGCGCCACAGCGCCGCCTTGTGGACCCAGACAGGCAACTGCCTTACATCCGCCCCTTCTTTAATTGATGGCGTCCCAGCCATCAGACCAAACCAAATATGTAAGTATAAATACAACTAACACCACCCACTTAACATATGTGGAGCTCAAACAATGAAAACTTCAATAGAGGTAATAAATGCGTGGTGAATAAATGATTGGGTTGTGTCATGACTGTGTGTATGTAGCTGCCACACAGGTGTATGTACTACAACTTCTGTGTTACACATGGCCTGCTGCTCGTCTTGCTTTAACCCTCTGCCACAACTTCCACCCTCTTCTTATCTTCTCCTGGTCACTCTCTGACTTTATGACTTGTGACTCACAGCATAGTTTCTTTGGGAGACGTCGATTCCTTGGTGGGTTTCTCCTAGGAGAACTGGGACCCTGAGATGTGTTGTCGCCAACGACAGCTCCATTTGTCTCCCCTCCGTCACTCATTTGTCCTGCGTCCATGTCCATGTTCCCTGCGCTTGTGTGCTCATCCTGTCTGTTTGTTGTCTCAGGTAACACCCTCTACACACTTTCCTCTGTATCCTCCAGTACCCAGTCCTCTGTGCTCGTGTGTTCATTGTGCCTGTTTGTTCTCTCAGTTCTGGTTCTCTCCACATTTTCCTCTGCATCCTCCGTCATCCAGTCCTCAGCTGTATCCGACTCAGGGCCTGCATCTCTCACATCCAAATCCAGCTCAGCCTTCTCTCTCACTACTCCTCCGACCTGCTCGACTGGGAGAAACATACATTGTGTAAGGAGGTTGCGGTGAATCACTCTTTCTGTCCCTCCTTCCTCTGGTTGCACCACATACACAGGGATGCCAGGTTGCTTTTTCACCACAATGTATGGACGAGACTCCCACCTGTCTCCCAGTTTCTGCCGCCCCTCCACATGACACACTTTGACCAAGACTCTATCCCCTGGACTGAAGACTTGACTCTTTGCTTTTTTGTCATAGTACTTCTTCTGCTGCTCCTTAGCATGCCTTGACATCTGGTTGGCCTGGGCGTAAGCCTGTGACAGGCAGTCGTGGAGAGTTTGGACATAGTCACTGTACCCGCCTGGCTGATTTTTGGTGGGGAGCCCAAAGATCAAGTCAACTGGGAGTCTGGGATGCCTACCCGAACATCAGGTAATGTGGTGTAAATCCGGTCGAGTCATGCCGGGTGCAGTTGTATGCGTGTGTCATAGCATCCAAATGCTCATGCCAGCGGGGCTTCAAGTGAGGTTCTAACGTCCCCAGCATGTTTAACAGGGTCCTATTGAATCTTTCGGTGGTCCCGTTGCCCTGGGGGTGGTAAGGTGTGGTGTGGGTCTTAGTGATGCCAGTACACTTGCACAGCTCTCTCGCAACAGCACTTTCAAAATTGCGCCCTTGGTCTGCATGCAATTTTGCTGGGAAGCCAAACCTGCAGAAGAAGTTCCTCCATAGCACCTTAGCCACTGTGCGGGCTTTTTGGTCTTTGGTGGGGTAGGCTTGTGCGTAGCGGGAGAAGTGGTCTGTCACAATTAGCACATTTTCAATACCACCTTTGGATTTCTCCAGGGTCAAAAAGTCCACACAAACAAGCTCCATGGGTGTGCTGCTGTGGATGCTGACCAGGGGAGCTCTGAGACCTGCAGTAGGAGTCTTTCTGAGACAGCACCTCTCACACTGCTCACACCATGCCTTGATTTCCTGGAACATTCTTGGCCAGTAAAATCTTTCTCTTATCATCTGCAATGTCCTCTCAAATCCCAAGTGCCCTGGGTCGTCATGAAGAGCAGTCTTAACTGATGTGCGGAGACTCTCTGGCAGTAGAAGCTGCTCCACTGCCCCTCTCTGACAGTCTTGAATGCAGCGGTACATGATTCCATCCTTTACCACTAACCTCCTCCACTCCTTTAAGAGAAGGCACACTTGCCCACCACCTTCAACCCTCTCGCTGCGGCGTGGTTTCTGGTTCCGGCTCCTGAAGTGCAAGACTGGGCCAATGACAGGGTCTCCCTTCTGCGCTGTGCGAATCTCCTGCCTTGTCATGGCAGGGAGTGACTCTGTCCCCACGTCCCCATAAGGCTCACTTGATTCTGGGAGTTGACTGGGCACAGGCCCTGTAGAGGCAGCAGCACCCTCACCTGGAGGGCTTTCCGGTTGTGGCCTGGTTTGTGTCTCCCCCTGCTCGCTAGTACTCACCCGCTGAGGGCAAGTTTGTAGGACCTGGGTTACTTCCTGGTTGGACAACCGAGAGAGAGCATCTGCATTTGAGTTACTCTGGCCCCGTCTGTACTGGATGTCGAAGTCGAATGCAGACAGCCGCGACACCCACCGCTGGCCCGTAGCATCCAGCTTCGCTGTGGTCATCACATACTTGAGGGGGGTTGTTGTCTGTTTGAACAGAGAACTTGCGCCCGTAAAGATGGTCATAGAACTTATCTGTCACCGCCCACTTTAGAGCGAGGAACTCGAGTTTGTGTGCAGGATACCTCGTCTCCGCTGGGCTCAAGCCTCTGCTGGCGTAGGCTATGACCCTCTCAGCCCCATCCTGCACCTGTGCCAAAACAGCGCCAAGCCCCTCCCCAGAGGCGTCGGTCTGAAGGAGAAACGGCAGGCTGTAGTCTGGGTAGCCCAGTACTGGAGCAGTCATCAGCTTTCCTTTTAGGGACTGAAACACCTCCTCACACTCGTTAGTCCACAAGAAGGGGGGTTAGGACCCGCGCTTTTCTTTCCACCTCTTTTTTTCTTTCTGGGGTCACCAGAGGTGAGGCGGTACAAGGGAGCAGCTAAAGTGGAGTAGCCCTGCACATACCGCCTGTAGTATCCAGCAAATCCCAAAAACTGCAACACTTCTCTCCGGTTGGTAGGCCTCACCCACTCCTTGACCCTGCTGATCTTCTCTGGGTCCGTCCTGATGCCCTCCGCAGACACCAAGTGACCCAAATACTGCACTTCTTTCCTCACCAGCCAGCACTTGGAGGGCTTTAACTTCAACCCATGCACCCGAAGCCGATCAAACACCAGCTGCAACCTCTCTAGATGCTCATCAAAGGTTTTGGAGAAAATAATGAGGTCATCAAGATAAATCAGGAGATGAGTGAAGTTGAGATCACCAAAGCAGCAGGTCATGAGTCTCTGAAAGGTGGACGGAGCGTTCTGTAGCCCAAACGGCATTCTGTTGGCCTCAAACAGCCCCATGGGAGTACTGAACGCCGTCTTGTGCCTGTCCTGCTCTGCTACTTCCACCTGCCAATAACCAGACGTGAGGTCGAGGGTGGAGAAGTATTTTGCTTGACCCAGCGCCTCCAGGGCCTCCTCTATTCGTGGCAGAGGGAATGCATCTCTTGTGCTGCAGGAGTTGAGCTTCCTATAGTCGATGCACAGCCTCAGTGACACGTCTTTCTTAATTACGATCACTACAGGTGATGCATATGGACTCTTACTAGGCCGGATGACTCCCGCATCCACCATCTCACTCAACAATCGTCTAACGTCCTGCCACTGGGAAGGGGGGATCTTGCGATATGGAAGCTGAAAGGGCTTAGAGTCAACCAGGGGGATTTCATGCTGCACAGTTTTTGTGTGGCCGTAGTCTGTGGGATGCTGTGAGAACACACCTGCATTCCTCTCCACCAGCTCTTTAAGGAGGGAGCGCTGGTGTTCATCCTCCACCGCCGCTTCACTAAGATCCACCGCACAGCCCACCACCACCTGATCGAAGCTCAGACAGGCCTCATTGTCCCCTTCATTTTCACCGCCTCTCTGCTCTTTATAAGGAAACTCCACAACGTTGTCCACCAGGAAAGCATTGGCCAGGTGTGTATGCGGTTTGATTGTAATGGCACGCTGGGACAGGTTCATTACTCTGACAGGGGCACAGCCTCTTTTCACATCAGCAAGCACTTTGGCAACCTTTCCTCCATCACTGGTCTCTTTTTCCTGCAGTAGGGGACCTTGTTTCTCGCCCATGGTTTCCCCGGCTACCATGGGCTCTAGGCGTTTAAAGGCCGAGGGGGCCGAGGCGTGTTCCCCTCCGCAGGGCTCACTGGTTGAGGTTGCTGAGCCCATGCTGGACTGGGATTGGGAAAGACTTCTCTGCAGACACGGGCTATATGTCCCTGCTTCCCACACCGATAGCATGTGACACTTGCACTGGGGATGGGGTTCACCAGAGGTGGTTGGGGTCTTGGTGGGGGGGATGGGGAGTGGAGCAGTGATTCTTGCTTCAAGGTGAGACAACTTAGCCATGTGCTCCTGTTGGTTTAGGGCTAACTTTTGGACCATCTCTGTCAGTTCTGATAACTCTGAGGCATGTTTTGTTCTCTCTGTCTTCACATTTGCACTACACTCAGATGCAGCATGCACTTGTGCATATGTTTTCTTTGATTTGTGTTGTGACTGGAACTTTTTAGTCTCTCTTGCTAGATTTCGTAGTTCAACTTGCAGCTCTCTGAAGCTTAAAAGCCTGGGCTTCATTGGTACAATCCTTGCATACACCTCATCATCATTAAGTCCTCTCAGAAACTGCCGGGTGAGTTTACTGTCACGATCAGGAAAGGGTCTGCCTCCTCTTTGATTTTCTTCTACCGCCCGCAATGTAGACTCCAGCGCAATAGCATAGGAGCAGGCAGACTCCCCTGGCCGTTGGCTGCACTCATAGAAGTCGGCTAGTGGGTCCAAGGAACCCTGCGTGTCACCGTACTCTGCTCTTAATTCCTCAAATGCCTTTTCTGGGGTCTGTTCCTGGGAGGGAAGATTCAGAACCAGTTTTCTGGCCTCACCACTCAAGTGTCGCACTACAGTAGCAAAGCGGAGGTGTGTAGGCAGCTCTATTGCCTCCAGAAGATACTGCATATCACGTACCCAGTCATCGACAAGTATCTTGCTATCTGCATTACCTGTGAACACTTGGACATTCTTGACCTGATGAGTCTGCATGAACCCGCCATAGGTCATCTGTGAGACACCTGGGTTAGCTGTGGTTATGGCAGGAGTCTTTAGAGGTGGGTCAGACGGGTATGAGTGCATGAATGGGTTCGAGGGTTGAGGTAGGGGCATGGTATTTGAGAAGGCACCAGGATACATGATGGCGTGAGGGCTGACTGCCGGTGTCTGTAGCTGCACTGGGGTGGGGGCCTGAAGAGGGGCTGTGTGGCTAAAAGCTGCATTTACCATATACAGAGGGTTGGGCATTGTTGTGTTTGGGTCCCATGCACTGGTGGCAGGCGCGGGTATGGGGGCTACAGGGTCTTGAGGGTAGTGAGCAGGGGCTGGTGCTGTATGCACCTGGGGGGCAGGAGTAGAGTGTGAGTAGCCAGTGTACCTTTGAGGGCTAGGCTTAATGGGCTGGGTGGGGTAATGAGAGGCGGCTGGGTGCTTCATGGAAGGTTGTGGCACAATTTGCATTTCTGGTTGGATGGAATGTGGGGGGCTGTGAAGAGGCAGGGAGGCTTGGGATCCATATGGGTTAGCTGTCGGTGGGATAGCAGAGCCCATAATAGTCTGCACTGCTGGCTGGGGCACAGGAGCATCCCCTGGAGACATGACACTTGGCAGGCTGTAATCTGACCTGTTTGTCTGACGTCTTGGCCTGGTGGCTGGTGTGACATCAAAACTGGGCAAGGGGGGCCTGCATTGTAGTTCCAAAGGTGGGTGCTTTGGCTGGATTAATCCAATCAGGTGACAGCACTGAGGGCGGTGGGGTTAGCTGTGAGCCTACTTCAGGCCCTGGGGGGTGCCCGTGGATGCGGGAGTCTTGGACTTGGTGCTGTGGGCTCACTGTGCCAGGGTCCGCCATTGCCCCATCACTCAAAGGGTGGATTTGGGTTCCATCTGTGCCATGGTAGTGGCTTGTTGCAGGACCATGGGAGGATTGAATGTCTGAGGCCGCTGCAGAGGGTGCCTCCAGCCGTAATGGGGAATCTGCGTAACCACTCCACATTTTCTTTTATTTCTCAATATACACTAGCTGGGGCTGAATATGTATGCTGTGAGATTATTTCAGTATGTTAATGTTGTATGTGAGACTGTGTGTATGTGAAATTATTATATCTTGTTTGATAAAGTGTAATGAAATATGTGCAACACAATTATCAAATTTTAACCATCACTTGCAACAAACATGAATTAACCACCATTTGTCAGTACCCAACTTTCTTTCACTTCAAGAATAGTAATTAACCACTAGCAATACCAGTTTGAATACTGTTAGCAAATGAAATTTCTATAAAAAAAAACACACACCAGTTTTGTCTTACTATCATTCAACCAACAGTCAAGTTTTGTTTTTTTGTTTGTTTTTTTTTCCACACAAAAGTCAAAAATGAAGACACTGCAAACACTTTAATGTCCCACTCTATATTTGGAAGGAAAGGATACGCTGTTGAAGGTGGACGTTCTTCCACTGCACAGTCTCAAGAAGCAGGAATGCAGCAGGAAAGCAACTGTCCCTTATGACGAGCCGGCTTCCTCACACACAGCTTATCAGGATGTCCATAGAGTTGAAGCTGGGCGCACAGTTCACTCACTGATGATAAGGCAGACCGGGTGTCCAGCGTCGTTTGGGTTGTAGAGCACTGCCAGTCTCAGTCGCTCTCAGTCTTCGGTCTCGGAGCGTCACAATCCGGGTCACGGCACCAAAGATGTAACCCACACTGCCTCTGCACGTCCGCTGCCAGACCCTCCACACCTCCCCCGGACTCTGCGTTGTGATTTGGTGTTGTTGTAGTTGTAGAGGAGTGTCATGCGGAGGGAAGGAGACACCAGACACAGGGTTCTGGATTGTGGCTGAGACCTCGACTTTATTTCACTCACACCTGGCTTCATGCATCTTCGGGGCGAAGGAAAGTAAACTCTCATAAAGACATAAATCTCCCACTCCAACGATAATCAACATCAACAAAATAACATAAATCACAAAAAAATGAACATCACTACCAAACCAGACCAAATACAGCATCTCCAAAATGAATAAACCAACACAAAAACATACCCTCCCAAATAAAGCTCACGGTCAACAAAAAAAGCGGCCCACACTGAACCAACCCACCACTCGTTCCCCAGTATGCTAGCCACATTAATAGCCACATCCCGCTAACATCATGAAACAGTAAAAAAACACAGTTAATTAACGCTCCCACCTATTTCCAACTTTAGCCTGACAGGTGAATAAACACTAAGCGTGAACTAACTAACAGAATGGGCAGTTTTACCACTAATATTTGAATATAATGCAGGACGCTGTTACGATGCTTACCTTCTGGGCGAAGGAAAGTAAACTCTAAAAAAACATGGCATCGCACACGGAGCTAATCCCAAACTCATGCAACCGCTGCGGCATAGACAGCGCCACAGCGCCGCCTTGTGGACCCAGACAGGCAACTGCCTTACAATAACAAATGCTTTTATTTTGAAATAGAAATGTGTTGTGTTGTCTTCTGTTAGTGTAACGTTTAGACGTTAAGTTGCTTAAAAAGAATCTATTTGGTTGCTAGGTAATGGATCTGTCTCTCTTTTCCTCCTCGTTTCTTTTATGTCGCCGTTGTCGTTTTTTTCTTCTTTGTAACAGTGTTTTACGTGTTTTTTAGTAAATATTATCGGTTTGAATGAGAAGCAGTCGTGATCGTCGTTTTTTGTAGAAGCTCCAACAATTTAAACAACACAGTGCGCTGATAAGTTTCGTTTTGATGATGTCATCGGAGCTGCTGTGACGCGAGCCACTGCAGTTGGTCTTTCGTTCTACAGCCGTTGATATACACAAACGTTCACAAACGGTTTTGTTTCTTTCGTTTCCTTACCCTTTCTCTAGTAGTTTAATCATTTTTACTGCTATGTGTAAATGACAAAAGATCACAGCAGGATTAAATCAGCTAACTAACTGTTAAAGTTGAAAAGTGAAAAAAAACTGAAAAGTCTGTATCCGTGTCTTTTAATGGGGACACACACCATATCTTGAGCCAACTCTAAACCACCTTATTCCCTGGAGACAACCCCTTCTATCTCTCCCTATCATCCCCCCCTTTTTATAACATGAGTAATTAATATGTTATTGGAAACTAGTAGTCATTTCTATTCAGTAATTGAATTTTTTTAGTGCTTTGGATACTGAATCTGGATGAACTAGTAATTAGAATTCAAATCAAATCTGCAAGCTTTTATTATTTTTTATTTAATTTTATGAATTAAGTGGAAGGTAGATTGAAAGTTGGAAATAAAATTGATATTCCACATTTACATCTATCTCATAACATTCTCGCTTTAAAGAAAAATGCAATAAAAACAACTTTTTAAAAGTTAAAAAATGCATAAAAACATGACATTGGGATGTTACTCACTACAATACGACAAAATCAACCAAGTATCAACAGTTTTGTATGAAAAAAATCTATAAATGACAGAGCTAACACTTACTCACCATGTGTTCAATGCTTCTTCTGTAGCTCCTACTTCTGTCGCTCCTACTTCATGTTGACAGAGGAAGTCTATGTTTTCATCTACAGGCATTCATTATACAATAGAATGAAACATGGAAGGTAAGAACAGTATTGATTGAATTCAAACTTGGAAATTATGTTTTCTTGTTTTTCTTTTTTTTCTACTTCCTATGACATAGGAAGTAGAATTTTTTTAATCTATTTTTATCCAACATGTTTATGGTTATGAAATTATTAAATACACTACACCTGCACATTCTGTATGACTTTTATTCAATTACTGTACAGTGTTACATTCATTCCAGGCATTCAAAGTGGACCATTTCCTATAAATAAGTCCACTTGTGTTGAAACGTTTGTTCCAAAACGATGCCAGCTACATGTTCCTTGTCCCTCATCACTCTCAGGTAGTTACAACACTTCATGAGGTGGAAAATCTCAATGTTGGTGCCTCTCAGCCTTCCAAGATAACCCCCTTGTCTACTCATTTATTTGTCCATCTCCAAAACTTCTCAAACTGACGAACAAGGCCACACTCTGCCATGACAAAAAAGTGACAGTTAAATTAACAATGATGCTGATTGCTATTTGACTAGCTTGAATGATGAAGCTGTCTAGCTTGTTCTGGTTTTAAAGTTTATTAATAATTTAATATTGTAAACAATATTAAATCCTGGTGTGCTTTTTGTGCTGAAATTGTGTTCATCAATTGAGTTCAGTTTTTAATGCACTCAGGTGCCCTGCCTGCATTAAAAAATCCATCAGAGGTCAAACAATAGAATTCGAGATACAGGCATAATTCTGACATATGTTATACAGATGCCTGAGAGCATTGGAGAACACCTAAGAGGTCACCCCTAACACAGCACCCAGTATTTTGGGGGCCTATTCGGCCATACAATGGGATAGATACTTGGAACCACTTGTGGCTTAAACCTGGCTTCCCATCGATGAATTGTGTCCGTTTTGGTCACACAGACCCCCCCAGGAATGTGCCCTAAAGTCAGGGGGGTCACCTGCTTTAAACAGATTGCAATTGGGAACAATAGATGTAAATAGGACGGAAGTTATTCCCTCTCAAAATCTTTTGGAGGCGTATTCGGCCATACAGTCTACAAGCTTCCATTTGATCTTGGAAAATACACAAAGGTCATGATTCCCCAATTCACATCCTGTGTATAAATACATGAAATGGGAAAAATTAACCCACAGTACTGGTGCCAGGCAACTCCATATGGGCTGAATTTTGACCATACTTTATGCTGTGACCATGAGAACATCCCACATAGGCAAATGTGATGCCACAATCAACATTCCCAATATGAAAGTTTGGAATGAGTCACATTTACCCACACGGAACCAGGTAAGAACAAATGGCCTTAAATGTTGCCCGAATTTCTGCAGAAACCATGTAGGCATCCTCATTTAGGTACTTGGAATCAGACCACTCTCTTCCTCTGTCTTTAAAGTGCTAACCTTTAATGTATTTCCAGATTTGCATATTTAGCCCACTCAAAAGATGACAATTTGGAATCCCTTTGTCCCTTAAAAACTCGTCGATACTTGTACCTAGAGTGATGCAGCCACCTGTATCAATCAAACCATCAATCAAACTTTATTTGTATAGCACTTTTCATACACAACAAAATGTAACACAAAGTGCTTCACATAAAAACATAAAAAAATTAAAAAAAAACATAAAACACAAAAAACAAGTAAATACCCTCCGCCCATCCCCAACCCTCCACCCCAACCCCAATTCTCCACCCCTGACCCTCCCTTCTACCCATCCCATTATGAACAGAGCACAAACTGAGGAAGCACCATCTCATCGTCAAGCAGTGAGGAAACACTGGAGGCAGGTTAGAAATGAATTAGGTAAAAATAAATAAAATAGAATAATATAAAACAAAATAATAATAAATAATAATAAGTAAAGTAAATAAATACATAATTAGAAAGTAAAGCATAATAAAATATATAGATTAAATAATTAAATAACTTAAATAATGGATAAGATATATATAAAAATAGACAGATAAATAATAGCAAATAAAGAAAGAAAGAAATAAAAGAGAAAATATTGTAACATTAAAATGCATGAGTAGAAAATTATTTAAAAATAATAATAATAAAATTCAAGTAAAAGCCAAATTAAAAAGATGGGTCTTAAGTTTGCTCTTAAAAACATGAACATTCTCTGATGCCCTCAGGTCTTCGGGGAGGCTGTTCCACAGACGTGGACCACAGTGAGTGAATGACGCCTCACCGTGGGTCTTTGTTCTGACTTTTGGTATTATTAAAAGGCCACTCCCAGAAGACCTGAGGGTCCTCGAGGGTTCATAGGGTAAAAGTAAATCAGATAAATAGGGTGGACTAAGACCATTAAGAGATTTATAAACCAGTAAAAGAATCTTAAAATCGATTCTGAAGCGCACAGGCAGCCAATGCAGAGACTTTAAAATGGGTGTAATGTGTGCTCTCTTTCTGGTCTTCGTCAACAGACGAGCAGCTGAATTTTGTAATAACTGTAATTGATCTAATTTTTTGTTAGGTAGACCAGAAAGTAGAGCGTTACAATAGTCAATTCTACAAGTAATAAAAGCATGCATTAATGTCTCTGTATTGGCTTGAGAGAGAAATGGTCGTACTTTGGCAATGTTCTTCAGATGATAAAAGGCAGTTTTAGTAATATTTTTAATATGGGGCTCAAAGCTAAGATCACAATCAATGATAACTCCCAGGTTTTTCACTTGTTGACAAGGGTTTAAATTCAGTGCTTGGAGTTTCATAGTTAGTTTCTCTCTCTGTGCTTCAGTGCCGATAATTAAAACTTCAGTTTTGTCCTGGTTGAGCTGTAAAAAATTCTCTGCCATCCATAGTTTTATGTCTAAAATACAATTAAAAAGGGCATCTATTGGCCCTGAGTCATCTGGAGACGCGGCAATGTAAAGCTGTGTGTCATCAGCATAGCTATGAAAATTAATGCCGTGTCTCCTGATGACATCCCCAACCGGCAGCATGTAAAGGTTAAAAAGAGTAGGTCCTAAAATTGAGCCTTGGGGAACACCACAATTCATTTTATAACTATTTGATGAACAGTCACCTATACTTACAAAAAATTCTCTGTCATTGAGGTAAGATTTGAACCAGTTAAAAACAGTACCAGAAATGCCAATCAAATGATGAAGTCTACCTAAAAGAATTGAATGATCTACTGTATCAAAGGCTGCAGTTAAATCAAGTAACACTAAGATACAGGGTTTTTTCACATCCATATTGCATCTGAGATCATTTACAACCTTCACTAGTGCTGTCTCAGTGCTGTGATTGGCCCTAAAACCAGATTGAAACTTTTCAAAAATGTGATTGGAGTTAATAAAATCGTTTAACTGATTAAAAACAAGCTTCTCTAAAATTTTGCTTAAAAATGGCAAGTTTGATACTGGTCTGTAATTACAAATAACTGAGGAATCTAGATTGTTTTTCTTCAGAAGAGGTTTAACTATGGCGGTCTTTAGGCTAGTAGGAAAAGTACCGGTCTGAAGAGAATAATTGACAATTGTGAGCATCTGTTCTTCTAAAACACCATATGTTGTAAATATTTTTTCTCTGACAATAGATGAATAATAATAATAGGTTACAATAACAAATGCTTTTATTTTGAAATAGAAATGTGTTGTGTTGTCTTCTGTTAGTGTAACGTTTAGACGTTAAGTTGCTTAAAAAGAATCTATTGGTTGCTAGGTAACGGATCTGTCTCTTTTCCTCCTCGTTTCTTTTTATGTCGCTGTTGTCATTTTTTCTTCTTTGTAACAGTGTTTTGCGTGTTTTTAGTAAATATAATCGGTTTGAATGAGAAGCAGTCGTGATCGTCGTTTTTTTGTAGAAGCTCCAACAATTTAAACAACATTTTTTGGTGCCGAAACCCGGGATTTCAAGACTGAAAGACTGTGAACGTTGTCGAAGTTGGAAGCTACCGTTAACTACCGATAGCAGCGGAGATGGCTGAGCACTACGAACGGATGAAACGGAAACGAAAGACGATCCGCACCTCCACAACGAAACTGTTGACTCGTATGGAAGAGGAGGTGAGGAAGGATGGACCCGACTGTGAAAAACTCTGTGAAATGCTGTCAGGTTTGGCGATCAAGGAGGAAACTTTAACGGAATTGGACAACGGCATCGAGGATGAAACGCCGACGGACGAACTGGAGGCAGAGATCGCGACCACTCAGGACTACCAGGACCGCATCATCACACTGAAAGCCCGTGTCGATAGGCTTATTAGGACGACGCGGGACCCCGTGAATGAGCGGATGAGTGATGCAATCCCTGGCTCAGTAAGATCAGAAAGCAGACAGACTGTTAAACTGCCAAAGCTGGTGATAGAAAAATATGACGGAGAAGTAAGCCAGTGGCAAGAATTCTGGTCCCAGTATGAAACGGCTATTCATGAGAATGATGCACTGTGTAAGAGGGAAAAGTTCACCTACCTGAGATCCTATCTGACTGGAACAGCAGCAAGAGCTGTTGCAGGACTAAGCATGACTGATGGGAATTATGATGCAGCAGTGGAATTACTTCAGAACCGTTTTGGAAGAAAAGACATTGTAATTAGTGCACATATGTCCAAACTGTTGAACCTTGCCCCTGTTAAAAGATCATCAGATGTTGCAGCACTCAGACAACTGTATGATGAATGTGAAATTCAGATCCGCAGTCTAGAATCCATGGGTGTTCACAATGACACATATGGCTGCCTGCTATGCCCAGTATTATTACAGCTGATACCAGAGGACATAGCACTAGCCTACATACGCAAGTCAGACCCAAATGGTGAATGGAAAGTGCCTGAGCTCATTAATTTCCTTCGGAATGAGGTTCAAAGTAGAGAAAGAGCACTTCAGCTGACCAGACCAGGTAACACACAAAGGGACATTCTGCCAAATAATAGACCTGTCTGTAAGCCAGCACCTAAAAGTTGGAGTATGCCCTCAGCTACTGCACTGCACACAGCGAGCACAGCACCACAGACCTGTATATATTGTGATAGTCCCAACCACAAACCAGAACATTGCCCTGACAGTTCTGTGCCAGCTCGCAAAGAAAAATTAAGGAAGCTGGGAAGATGCTACGTGTGTCTGGGTCCAAAACATATAGCGAAATTCTGTAGAGTTAAAAGTGTTTGCACTTTATGTGGACGCAGACATCACCAGTCAGTGTGTGACCAAAATAATAACCCCCAGACAAGTGTGAACAGTGGTAGTACGGAGGCTTTTGTATCCTCTGTGTCCAACACAGTAAAACCAAAGGTTAGCACGCAGAATACAGTGCTGCTCCAGACAGTGAAAGCATGGACAGAGGGCCCAGCAGGGAGAAAAATAGTACGCTGTCTGTTGGATGGAGGCAGCCAAAGAAGCTTCATTCATGAAGGTGTGGTGAAAACCTTGGGATTACCAGTGCTAGGGAAAGAAACACTGCATCTGCACACCTTTGGATCTGCTGCTCCCGTGACAGTACAGCGCAACATCGTGAAAGTATCACTGCAAAACACGTGGAATACAGAACAGAAAATTGAGATTGAGGCGGTGGAAACACCTCAAGTGTGCACAGCGGTGATAAAGGTCCCCAGCGAACCCATCCAAGAGGAGCTAAAGAGAAAGGGTCTGCAGCTGGCTGATTTTCCACTGGAGGGTCCTGATGATCCAGAACTGTCACTGCTAATAGGAGCTGACTATTACTGGCAAGTGGTATCTGGCAAGGTCCAGAGAATCTCAGAATCACTTGTGGCCATAGAAAGCAGCTTTGGGTGGGCTCTGCAGGGGCCTATTTCGTCATCCAGTGTAACTGGCACCACTTGCATGCACATCAGCCTAGAAGAGGAGACAAAAATCTCAGAACAGTTACATGCCTTCTGGGAGGTGGAGTCACTGGGCATTGTCAACGAAAATACCCAAAGCCCAGCAGAAACCGAGGCTCTACAGAACTTTGAACAGACTGTAACTTACAAAAGTGGTCACTATCAAGTTGAGTTACCATGGCGACATGACAAACCAGTGCTCCCAGACAACTTCAGAGTTGCAAAAAGACGGTTTGAAAGCCTCAAGAAGAGACTAAAGATAGATGCAACTTTGTACTCCAGATACAATGATGTCATCACAGATTATCTACAGCAAGGCATCTGTGAGGATGTAACTGAGAACATCTCAGCAGAAGAACATCCAGAGACTGTGAAATACTACATGCCACATCATGCTGTTCTCCGAGAAGATAAAGCGACAACAAAACTGAGAGTAGTGTTTGATGCATCATCACATGAGGAAGGTTGCCCCTCCCTAAATGACTGTTTACTGACTGGGCCAAACCTTAATCCCAATCTGCTAGATGTGCTAATCAAATTCAGATTACACCAGATAGCCTTCACTGCAGACATCACTAAGGCATTCTTGCAGATAGCTCTAGCAGAGAAAGATAAAGATGCTGTTAGATTCCTGTGGCTTCATGGACCTCCAGACAAGAACTGTGAAGATGAGTTGCGCATTATGAGAATGAGTAGAGTAGTATTTGGAGTGTCACCCAGCCTGTTCCTGCTAGCTGCCACCATGAGAAAACACTTAACACAGTATGAAAGTCAGCAGCCCAGGGTGGTGGAGGCACTAAGAGAGTCTCTCTACGTTGATGATTTCATCTCCAGCTCAAGTGATGTTGATGAAGCCCTTTCAGTTTCCACCGCAGCAAAAGAGATCCTGTCCCACGCTGGCATGAACCTGTGCAAATGGGTGACAAATTCACCAGATTTGAGAGCCAAGTGGACACAACGTGCAGTGGAGCACACAACAGAGACAGACGCTGGTGGAAATGTGCTGAAAGTGCTGGGATTAGTGTGGAGACCAGAGAAAGATGAGTTTGTGTTTGACTTGAAGGGACTACTGGACATTGTAAAGGGCAAAGAAAACACAAAGAGAAGCGTGTTACAGACATCAGCTCGTATCTTTGACCCTATAGGATTCCTCACTCTATTTACCATATGGGTAAAATGCCTGTTTCAAGAACTATGGGAGAGAGGAATCAGTTGGGATGAACAGTTACCCACAGATTTGGCTGAAAAATGGGATCAGTGGTGTGCAGAGCTACCAAGGCTACATCTTGTGGCCATTCCGAGATGGTACCACATTGAAATCCAGCCAAAGTCACTGAGACTAAACATCTTTTGCGATGCCAGTGAGAAGGCATACAGTGCTGTTGCCTACCTGCAAGGACCAAACAAAGATGGAGACATTGTAACAAGTTTTGTGGCATCCAAGTCAAAAGTAGTACCATTAAAGAAAATTACTTTACCACGTCTGGAGCTTATGGGTGCACTGATTGGAGCAAGGTTAGCAAATAACCTACTCAAGCCACTAAACATGGAGAAGAATCACCTGCACATGTGGACAGATTCAATGATTGTCTTCCATTGGATACGCAGTACAGCACAAAAATGGAAACCATTTGTGTCAAACCGAGTGACTGAGATACAGAGTCTGACAAACCCAGAGCAATGGTCCCACTGCAGTGGGAAAAACAACCCTGCTGATTTACCCACCAGAGGCCAGAATGTCGACAACCTCATCCAGAGTCAGCTGTGGTGGAGAGGCCCTCCCTCACTGTTGCCAACTGATGAAACAGCAAGTATAGATGAAGACTTTGTTGCAGATGAGGTGAGCTCTGAGCTTAGGTCCAAGTTTAAGACAACAGTACAGCTCACCAGCACTGAACCAGCTGAACCACTGTTAGACCTAGACAAGTACAGCAGATTAAAGAAAGTGCTGAGAATAACTGCATGGGTAAAAAGGTTCATAGCTAATGCTAGATCCAGTCAAAAGATTCAAGGAGAGCTAACTTCTAAGGAGCTCACTGCAGCAGAAGTGTACTGGGTGAAGATGACACAAGAGCAGAGTTTTAGCCAAGAAATCAGTCAGCTAGCATCAGGACAGGACATCAGCAGAGATTCTAAAATCAAAGACTTGAAGCCATTTTTAGATGAAAATGGGCTCATTAGTGTAGGGGGCAGGTTACAGCACTCTGATTTCAGCTTCAGGGAGCAACACCCATATGTGCTACCTGCAAACCACAGATACTCTGAGCTACTAGTTCAGCACTGCCATGAGAGAGTTATGCATTCTGGAGTCAGGGATACTCTAGTTCAGATGAGGGAGAGATACTGGGTTTTAAAAGGGAGACAGCTAGTTAAGCGGGTGGTATCACGTTGTTACATCTGTAGGAGGTTAAAGGTGAAACCAGCTCAGCAAGTGACAGCTCCATTACCCAGAGACAGAGTCATAGAGTCACCGCCCTTTGAAGTAACTGGTGTAGATTTTGCAGGTCCACTGTATGTAAGGTCTAGTGGACAGCCTAAGAAAGCATACATTGCACTTTTCACTTGTGCAGTCACTAGAGCAGTGCATTTAGAGTTAGTGTCAGACCAGACTACTGAAAATTTTCTCTTAGCTTTAAAGAGATTTATTGCTAGACGAGGGCTGTGTAAGATCATTTACTCAGACAATGCCAAAACATTTAAAAGAGCAGACCAAGACTTAAGAGAACTTTGGAAGTCATTGAAAGGATCAGAGCTCACAGAGTTTTTCACTGATAGAGGAATCACGTGGAAGTTCATCACTGAGAGAGCTGCTTGGTGGGGTGGCTTCTGGGAGAGACTTGTGAGGTCTGTAAAAACATGTTTAAGGAAGATCCTGGGGAAAGCATCTTTAAGTTTTGAGGAGTTAACAGCCATGCTCACAGAGGTGGAAGCTGTGTTGAACTCCAGGCCCCTCTCATATGTTCATGAAGATGCCTCAGAACCCCAGCCACTCACACCTGCCCATTTCCTGGTTGGTAAAAGACTGACCTCTCTACCACCAAAGACTCTGCTTCCCCCCTCTCAGATAACAACAGTGAGTAGAGAGGACATGGGCAAGAGATGGAGATACCGGCAGAGACTCATAACCAGCTTTTGGAACAGCTGGCGAAAGGATTACTTGATGGACTTGAAATCAGCTCACAAATGTGAGACACCTACACCCACTGAGCTGAAAGTGGGAGATGTCACCCTGGTCGGTGAGGACAACACACGCCGACAGACCTGGAAAATAGGCAGGATAACTCAACTGTTTCCAGGGAGAGATGGACTCGTTCGCTCCTGTATAGTTCATACATCCACAGGCAGTTTATTAAGAAGACCCGTTCAGCTAATTTATCCGTTAGAGATTAATTAATTAAGGTGATTGCATTGTGATGTGATGAACATGATAGTGATGAACAACTGTTCATCGGGCGGGAGGATGTTGTAAATATTTTTTCTCTGACAATAGATGAATAATAATAATAGGTTACAATAACAAATGCTTTTATTTTGAAATAGAAATGTGTTGTGTTGTCTTCTGTTAGTGTAACGTTTAGACGTTAAGTTGCTTAAAAAGAATCTATTGGTTGCTAGGTAACGGATCCGTCTCTTCTCCTCCTCGTTTCTTTTTATGTCGCCGTTGTCGTTTTTTCTTCTTTGTAACAGTGTTTTACGTGTTTTTAGTAAATATAATCGGTTTGAATGAGAAGCAGGTGATCGTCGTTTTTTTGTAGAAGCTCCAACAATTTAAACAACACCATAGCTG
>CAMPSB010000844.1:0-11242 GCA_946959425.1 Argyrosomus regius | reverse complement strand
TTCTTTTCCTACTTGGTTAAAAATGTTCGACAACTACATGCTGAAGTGATTGATTGTAGATAAGTGGCCTGATGCAAAGGAAACGTGCTGTTCTTCTCCATGCGCTCGGCACAGAGGACAAGAAGACTGTTCTACACATTGCCGGGTACATTACTACATATGCTTCTGCCATGGAAGGACTGCAAAACTATTTTGTTTCCAAAGTTAATGTGATTGCAGAATGCCACAAATTTCGCCAGAAGGCACAGACCTGATTCCAGACCTGAGACCAGACTCTTGCTAGAACCGGACCTGACCCTGGCTAGAAGCTACTACACTTGCTATACAAATCGAAGCTGGACTACGCAATGCCGATGTACTCTCTGATCCTACTACTACTGCTGCTGCGCAAGTGAGAGCCATACAAAAAGACCAGAGAAAAAATGGCCAGTGGGAAAAGAGGAAACCTGCTTGACAGCTGCACCAGCCAAGGTCCAGACTACCGCTGCTCCTGCTATCGGTGTGGATCTGCCAACCACCTAGCTAATAAGCCTTCTTCCTTGTGACTAAAGCCACATGCAACTCATACGGAAAATTAGCAGTGATCAAGTCAAAAGAAGGTACGTGAGGGTGGTGATATCTGAATTGACTGTGCTTTGCTTAAATGGTGCTGTGCAGGATAAAATCATCTGTACTGGCCTGAAGTGGATGCAAATGGACACTCTCATGATGTTGAGCTAATAGTAGATACAGGTTCATCCGTTTCTATTATTCCAGAGAGCACCTACCAGATCCTTTTTCCCACATGTGCCCTTGCTAAACCTACAGTGACACTGTTCACATACTCAAGACATAAAATACCTGTTAAAGGGTGTATGCATGCCACAGTATCTCATGATGGATGTTCAACTACAGGTTCATTCATAGTGGTAAAGTCAGGCGCTGCTCTGCTAGGCCTAGATCTGTTCGTTGATCTACATATGCGCATTGAGGGCAACAAGGTTATCCAAAACTGCCAGCACTGATGACACCTCTACTGCACAGAGGACACCTATGATATCAAGCACGATGCCACAGACCACACCAGAAGCTGGGGTACATGAAATTGGGTGTGCAAAAGGATTTGTACACAAAATACAACTCAAATCGGATGCTGTGCCAGTACTGTAGAAACTGAGGAGGCTTCCCGTTCTCTGTGAGGCAGGCAGTGACTGATGAGCTCAAAGACCTACAAGAAAGAGGTATCATAGAACGCATTGATGCATCCCCATGGGTCTCCCCCATAGTTGTAACCCAGAGAAAGGAGGGAGAAAGCCTCGCATGTGTGTTGACCTCAGGGAACCAAATAAGTCAATCATCAGCAACTGTCCCCTACGCACATGGATGAGCTGTTCACTAATCTGAGGAGGAGCTACAGTCTTTTCTACCATTGACCTAGCCTCTGCCTATCACCAGATGCTGCTACACCCAGATAGTCGTGATTTAACTGCCTTTATCACGCATGATGGTCTTTTCCGTTCTACAGTTCCATTTGGTCTTGCTTCTGCCCCATCAGCTTTTAAAAAATTATGTCAACCATACTTGCAGGCCTACCAGGAGTACAGGCCTACCTTGATGATATCATATGCTATGGTCCCACCCAGCAGGATCATGATGCTAACACAGAGGGTGCTGCATGCCTTGAATTGAGGCAGGACTCAAACTGAATATGCACAGAGTCTAAGTTCAGCAGACCTCATTCGCTTCCCTGCAGGGGCCACACCATATCCAAAGATGGACTTCAGCCTAGACAAGACCGGGTCAGTGCAGTGGCCAATGCTCCTGCCCAGATGACACATCCTCTCTGAGATCCTTCCTGGGACTTGCATCATGGTACAGTAAGTTCATTCCAGACTTTACTACTGTTGTGGAACCACTAAATGCTACACTCAGGTAATCTACAGAACTGAATTTCAAATGGACTGCCGAGGCTGAGTCTAGTTTTACTGAGATCAGAGACTGATTGCTGAGCCGGCCCTAGCACTTCTTGACCCTGAGTTGCCTACTTATGTGACTACTGACGCTTCTGACTATGGACTAGGAGCTGTGCTTACCCAGCTTCACCCAGACAAGGCAGGGCGAGTCGTAGCTTTTGCATCCAGAACACTGTCCCCTGCTGAAAGAAAATATTCTACTGTGGAACGTGAAGCACTTACATGTGTTTGGGCAGTATAAGGGTGGAGAACCTATCTGTGGGGACATTACTTTGTGCTGCATACAGACCACCAGGCATTTACAACCCTGCTCACATCCAAGGGGTAGTGGTCGTGCTGGACTGCGAATTGCAAGATGGTCAGCTCGACTGCTCTGCTTTACATATAATGTTACCTACCATCCTGGAAACAAAATGTGACAGCCGACTGCCTGTCTAGGCTTCCACTACCTACCACAGGAGATGCTGCAGAGGGACCGGACATGGTGGCTACGGTCTTTAGGGAATCTTTGTGTGCCATGTCTATGCCAGAGTTTACCACTGCATGTGAGACCTGTCCTGAACTGACACAGCTGCGACAACAGATACAAAAAGGATGGCCAAAATGCAGAAAGAATGTGACACCTGGACTTGCTCCATACTTTCAGGTACGTTATGAACTGGCTGTACATGACTTTCTGGTCACGAGAGGTACTGATCGCTTGGTTGTTCCCTTTCAATACGGTCCAGAGTGGTGGACTTGGCACATGAGGGACACCAAGGGAATAGTACGCACTAAGCAGGGACTGCGTGAGTTATACTGGTGGCCACAAATGGACAAATATGTACAGACTATGATAGCATAACATGTGTGTCAGTGTCAGTACAATGACAAAGCGGCAAAGACTGCACCTGAACCACATACGCCAGTGGAGACTGACAGATGGACCAAGGGAGAAGGTGGCCAATGAGATAACGGGCCCCTTTGAGTGTGCCACATGGGACTGCCGTTATGCTATTCCTCTCACAGATTATTACAGTAAGTGGCCGGAAGTGGCATTTGTCTCTACTGTTATAACAGAGGTGTTGTTCACTTTTTCACTTCAGTGTTCAGTCGTGAAGGAAACCCTTCCTACCTGGTTTCTGACAGTGGATGTCAGTTCACCTCCCCGGCATTCGCCAAATTTCTGAGAGAGAGATAAAGCACCTGCGTTCCAGTGTCTATTATCCAAAAGCCAATGGAGCCATCGAAGGATTCAACAGAGTGCTAAAAGAGTGCATATAGACAGCGGAAAGAATGCACAGGCCCAGGAAACAAGCAGTTACAGAGTTCTTACATAACTCCCGTGCTACGCCACATGCTACAACAGAAGCTCACGAGCAAGTGAAAAAAACTGTAAGACACAAGCAACAGAAAAGTAAAGGAGTATACAGACAGAAAGACAGGAGCAAAGTGCCTATGTTCAAAGTGAATGACACTGTGCGTGTCCGGAGACCTGAACATGTCCACAAGGGATCATCCAGATTCACAGAACCTCTGTCAGTCATTAAGAAAGTGGGTCCGCGGGGGGGCGCGTTTGGCTCAGTCGGTAGAGCAGCCGCCCCATGTGTGAAGGCTCAGTCCTTGCTGCGGAAGCGAGCCTGTGGCTCTTTGCATGTCATTCCCCGTCTCTCCCACCGATTCCTGTCACTCACAGCTGTCTCTATCAGAAATAAAGCTTGAATAGGCCAAAAATATAATCTTAAAAAAAAAAAAAAAAAAAAAAAAAAAAAAAGTACTTACCTGCTCAGTGATGGATGGAAGTGGAATGCATCAAAAACTGACACACTTTCAAAAGGAGGCTCTAGCCTGCACCAGTAAGGATGATGAGACAGTGTTTGATGAGTTTGCAGTGCCTGAGAATGTGCCCCAGAATGCACCTGAACCAGGTCTAAGACAGATTATCTATCTATCTATCTATCTATCTATCTAGCTATCTAGCTATCTATCTATCTATCTATCTATCTATCTATCTATCTATCTATCTATCGGGGCGGCCGCAGCTCGGAGGTAGAGGCCAAGGTCGTCCACTAATCAGAAGATTGGCGGTTCGATCCCTGGTTCGATCCCCTCCAGTCTGCATGTGGAAGTGTCCTTGGGCAAGATACTGAACCCCAAATTGCTCCCGAAGGCTGTGCCATCAGTGCATGAATGTGTTAGCTCCTAAAAAACTGATGAGCAGTTGTTACCTTGCATGGCAGCCATTCCATCAGTGTATGACTGTGTGTGTGAATGGGTGAATGAGATCACGATACTGTAAAGCGCTTTGAGTGGTCGGAAGACTAGAAAGGCGCTATATAAGTATAGTCTATTTAGTCCATTTATCTGGTCGAATAACATCATTTTATCTCCCCTCTTCCAAATGTTGGAAGAGGAGCGATAAATGATGTTATTCTCTTCTAATGGTTTGCGCCCGACATTACACAAGTCTCACAAACGCTTGTAGATAGTTGTATGACGTGCCAACAGACCAGCAGAATGGTGACCATTTGAAACCTCCCTTTGTAAATTTGCAAAGTTGTTAAGACTACAAATATGTGTTAGTCATAACTGATCAATTCCCAAAGTGGGTTGAGGGTTTTGCAACAAGAAAGGAAGACGCTAGAAGAGTTGTTAAGTGTTTGCTAAAAGAGGTGATACACAGGTTTGGGGTGACACAGTATCATATGCCACATATATCCATGTACATTGCACCTTGTTTACCAGCTGCTGCTTGTTTTATTCAATATCTACCGTATCTATCAATCTATCTATCAATATCATACCGTATATATTCATATAGCCATACTGTTTATATATGTATATAGCCCTTCTTGTTTTTTGTAATGTGTGTGCACTTTATTGTAGTCCTGGCTACACTATATTTCTATGTTATATGTTCTATGACTGTACTGAGCACCATAAATTAACGCCTCATTCACTTTCACTGTATACTGTGCCATCTATGGGTGGTAATGACAATAATTTCCCTTGAACCTTGAACCTTGAACCACAGGGAACAGTGACAGAGGAAATCTTAGGGTTCAAGTGGCAGTTGCATGTTCCTTATCACCCACAAAGTTCTGGTCAAGTTAAAAGAATGAATACAACTGTCAAAGAGCGGTTGACCAAAACAATACTAACAATAGGTCTGAAATGGCCTGATGCCAAAATATAGCTATGTCTATACACTCTCCAATGTGTGTATAAGGGCGTTCAAGTAGGTAGGTGCATTATGTAGGTACACTCAAAACATTTTTTGGGCCAAAATTTCCATCTATTTGAATTACATTGTTTTAATAATAATAATAATAATAATAAATAATGAAAATAATTAATAAACTAACAAACTTAATATGATGCAAGTAATAAGAATTATGTAATAGTACTAATAAACTCAAAATGACTGCATTCATTTTTGCTGTTGGGTTTGGGCAAACAAATTGATTTTATTAATACTGAATGCATAAACCTGGCTACTACTACACTACTGTGTAGTGGAAGCACATTGAGTTTATTACTATTACATAAATCTTATTATTTGCTTCACATTAAGTTTGTATTAATTTAATTTATATTAGATCTGTGTAATTCAAATGGATGGAAATTTGCTATGTAATTGAAATGCATAAGTCCTGCATTTTGGCCAAAGATTTTTTGAGTGTACAAGTAGGTAGTATTGATCTTATCAAATCAAATCAAATCAAATTTTATTTGTATAGCCCAAAGTTACAAAATACATTTAGCCTCGGAGGGCTTTACAATCTGTACAGGGAGTGACACCCTCTGTCCTTAGACCCTCGGTTCGAGTGAGGAAAAACTTGCCCACAAAAAAACCCTTTTAACAGGGAAAAAGGTGGAAGAAACCTCAGGAAGAGCCACAGAGGAGGGATCCCCTCCCAGGACGGACAGACGTGCAATAGATGTCACGTGTACAGAACAGATCAACACAAACATAAAAAACAAACATCTAATGATCAAGAAGAGGGGATTGTTATGTATTGTTTTGTAAAAACAGGTTGTTCTACGACTACTTAATATAATAAACAATGAATAAAACGATATAAAAACTACATATTAAAAAAACACAAGCAAAGCAGCAGCGGCCTCTGCTGTGAAAATGCTGTGGTGAAGGGTTACCTTGCTGTAGGCTAATGTTGCTAACAGTGGTGAATCCGACTGAGCCAGCCACGCGGTAGTTTCATATGAGTGCAGCCCAGGGAATCTGTAACATACATACAATACACCGCTGTGTCTCAGGCGAAGGAGTTGATTTAATTGTTAAAACTAGTAGTTGCAACCTACATCCCTTTGTACAATTTGCCGAGAGGGAGCGTAACTTGGAAGCAGAAAGGTGAAAGGTAGGAGGTTGGTGAGGCGTTGCTATTTATAGTGGCCGTACCCCAAACAGTTTTCGCTGGTTACATATGAGTGAATAGTGTCATGTCTGGGACATACATGATAATGTACAGTAGAGTTAGAACAAGTTCCTGTGTCACGGAGACACACCAAAATGTGACACCACACCAAGCAAAATTCCCAATATTTGAAGGGTGCTAAGGATGAACAAATTTGAGGTGAATTTTCAGCCGAAGGACCCTTTTAATGTAATGTAATAATTAATGTAATTTTAACTGCAGCATACGCATTGCATTCACTGGATAAAAAAAAAATTAGACACCTTATAAAGAAAAAGGAAACGTCTGTAAATCCTCTCCAGTGGCAATGATGGTGATATCGCAGTTAATCTGCTATTACTACCTTCTCAGTTTGAGACACTGGGAAATACTGATGTTTATTAAAAATGAGGATGGTATTAATATTAGTATGTCAACACTGCGCAGGCATCTCAAGTCGTTTGTCGGATTGTTCAGGCGGAAAGCCCAGTCTGACGTGCTGGATGTCGCTCTGTTTCTGCAGGAGCAGTTGAACCAACACGGGATGCTTCATGGATACAAATTCATGCATTTGAAATGCATCCAATCTGGTTTGGTAGTGACTCAGAGAACGGTACAGCACCTGTTAAAAATCCTAGATCCTCAAGGAGTACAGCTAAGGCAACGGAACCGTCTAAGAAGACGCCTGTACATAAACCCAGGCCCCAACTTCTTCTTCGTTGATGGATTTTCGCATGGTCATGTGACTGCATGCTTACACCACAAATAGCAACCCCAGAGTTATTTCTGTTTCACTTCATTGATGAAGTAGAAGACAGGAGCGGCACTCCAACACGAATCAGGGCAGACCTGGGCACTGAGAACTGCTCAGTGGAGCAGATGCAGATGTTTTTAAGAGGTACCCATGACGACGAGTTCAGTGAAAGATGCTACATTACCGGCTCAAGTAATCATAACCAAAGGATTGAACAGTGGTGGGGATTTTTAAGAAAACACCATGCTCAATACTGGATCAGTTTTTCAAGATTTAAAAGGACCATGACCATTTCTCAGGGGACTTCATTGACAAAAATCTCATACAGTTCACATGCTTTGAAATAATTGAGGTAAGTCTTCCTCCCCTTTTGGTTGAATTAAGATAACAATTTAAATGAGTAATGACTTAGGTCTAATTATTAACTTCACTGGACTAGACTGTTTTTTTATTCTGTCAATAACTAATTATAACAATACTGTTCATATGCCCAGTTGCACTAGTCGTTTACTGCAGCTGTGATCATTTCTCCTCTCCATGCTGTTCATATTCACAATTCCAATGTGAATATGAATCCAGTGCAGTATTTTCTTCCTGAGCTGCTTAGGAAATTTTGTTGCAAAAAGACTCACATTCTTCAACAGCTTAATTATTCCTCTGTTCAAACCTCATGAGCTTCAGCTGAGATTTAGAATGAATATTACACAGAAAGACTGTATTGTCCCTTTTCACATTTATTAGAATCCCTTCACGGCCTCTTTGGGGAGGAGAATGACTGCAGTATGGATAATTGAAAAGATGTGCAAGTTTAGGCTAAGTGTTTTTTGCCTTGTTTGCTTTTCTTCTTTTAGAGAGAGCTGCAGGACGTTGCTCACCTGTGGAATTGCCACAGAATTCGCCCCCAGTAGGAATGCAGTTTCCCCAAGTGGACGACCACTACTGATGTACAGACTTCCCCACCTGTTTGGCACCACAGACTACATCAAGGCAGATACAGGCTTGTAGAGAGGAATGTCTGCCAAGAGGTCCACATCCATGTGATGAGACTGTTTTTGACATTTGTTGCCTTGCAATGTCAGAAAAAAATCTGCACCAACCTACTTCTGAGGAGGCAGTTGAACTCTACCTTTTCTTGCTGGCCTACGTCCACACACTTTAATAGTAAGTATAGTGCTAAAGACCCAATAATAAAAAGCAAAGTTGTCACGACTGAACTATGGACCAGAACCCAAATGCACAACTCTCAGACAAAAAGTTTCAAAATAAAGGTTTATTAAACAAAACATAAAAATCACTCTTTACAGAGGAAAACTCTACACTAATCTAAGAAATCAAGACGTCACAAAATGAAGGCTAGACTAAGAGAAACAAAATAAACAAACAGAAAAACACTCTTGCGAGGCTATGCTATGAAAAAGGAACAGAAATCACACTTGAACAAAGTATCAAAACAACAAGACCTGACAATGGACAAAACGCTGGTTCTTCTGACATGAGACAAGACGAACTGACACAGGACGAAGGGAGACACGGACTATATATACACACAAGGTAAGGACACAGGTGGAAACAATCAGGGCGGAGACAGGTAATCCCAAAGGCGGAAAAACAGACAAAAGGGAGAAAGTAAAACTGGTGACAATAGACACAGACAGGAAGTGGAACCAAAATAAAACAGAAAATCACAAGACAACACAGACACGAGACAAAACTGAATGAATTAACTTAACAAAGTTTCCTGGACATAACAAAAGTTTATCCAGGACCCCACCCCATATCCTTTTGTCCATAAAAGGTCAGAAAATAGTAATATATATATATATATATATATATATATATATATATATATATATTGTTGTAAATATTTTTTCTCTGACAATAGATGAATGATAATAATAGGTTACAATAACAAATGCTTTTATTTTGAAATAGAAATGTGTTGCGTTGTCTTCTGTGTGTAATGTTTAGACCATAAGTTGCTACAAAAGAATCTATTGGTTGCTAGGTAACGGATCTGGCTTTTTCCTCCTCGTTTCTTTTATGTCGCCGTTGTCGTTTCTTCTTCTTTGTAACGGTGTTTTACGTGTTTAAGTAAATATAATCGGTTTGAATAAGAAGCAGTTGTGATCGTCGTTTTTTTTAGAAGCTCCAACAATTTGAACAACATTTTTTGGTGCCAAAACCCCGGGATTTCAAGACTGAAAGACGAAGCTACCGTTAACTACCGATAGCAGGGGAGATGGCTGAGCACCACGAACGGATGAAACGGAAACGAAAGACGATCTGCACCTCCACAACGAAACTGTTGACTCGTATAGAAGAGGAGGTGAGGAAGGATGGACCCGACTGTGAAAAACTCTGTGAAACGCTGTCAGTTTTGGTGATCAAGGAAGAAACTTTAACGGACTTGCACAACGGCATCAAGGATGAAACGCCGACGGACGAACTGGAGGCAGAGATCGCGACCACTCAGGACTACCAGGACCGCATCATCACACTGAAAGCCCGTGTCAATAGGCTTATTAGGACGACGCGGGACCCCGTGAATGAGCGGATGAGTGATGCAATCCCTGGCTCAGTAAGATCAGAAAGCAGACAGACTGTTAAACTGCCAAAGCTGGTGATAGAAAAATATGACGGAGAAGTAAGCCAGTGGCAAGAATTCTGGTCCCAGTATGAAACGGCTATTCATGAGAATGATGCACTGTGTAAGAGGGAAAAGTTCACCTACCTGAGATCCTATCTGACTGGAACAGCAGCAAGAGCTGTTGCAGAACTAAGCATGACTGATGGGAATTATGATGCAGCAGTGGAATTACTTCAGAACCGTTTTGGAAGAAAAGACATTGTAATTAGTGCACATATGTCCAAACTGTTGAACCTTGCCCCTGTTAAAAGATCATCAGATGTTGCAGCACTCAGACAACTGTATGATGAATGTGAAATTCAGATCCGCAGTCTAGAATCTATGGGTGTTCACAATGACACATATGGCTGCCTGCTATGCCCAGTACTATTACAGCTGATACCAGAGGACATAGCACTGGCCTACACACGCAAGTCAGATCCAAATGGTGAATGGAAAGTGCCTGAGCTCATTAATTTCCTTCGGAATGAGGTTCAAAGTAGAGAAAGAGCACTTCAGCTGACCAGACCAGGTAACACACAAAGGGACATTCTGCCAAATAATAGACCTGTCTGTAAGCCAGCACCCTTTTTTGAAAGAAAACCTTAAAGTTGGAGTATGCCCTCAGCTACTGCACTGCACACAGCGAGCACAGCACCACAGACCTGTATATATTGTGATAGTCCCAACCACAAACCAGAACATTGCCCTGACAGTTCTGTGCCAGCAAGGAAGCTGGGAAGATGCTATGTGTGTCTGGGTCCAAAACATATAGCGAAATTCTGTAGAGTTAAGCTAAAGAGAAAGGGTCTGCAGCTGGCTGATTTTCCACTGGAGGGTCCTGATGATCCAGAACTGTCGCTGCTAATAGGAGCTGACTATTACTGGCAAGTGGTATCTGGCAAGGTCCAGAGAATCTCAGAATCACTTGTGGCCATAGAAAGCAGCTTTGGGTGGGCTCTGCAGGGGCCTATTTCGTCATCCAGTGTAACCGGCACCACTTGCATGCACATCAGCCTACACTCTAAAAATTAAAACTTAAAGTTGTTGGCCTAACCATATTTTTTAGCTAACTAAACAAAAAAGGCTGACTTGTGTTGTAAACTAATCAATCAAGTGTCAATCAAGTGTGTGCACTTTCCGGACCCACGGGGCACTGAAAACACATCCTACAAGATCACATTGCAAGACAAGGAGAAGGGAGGAGACGTGCACTTTTTTTGTGAGTCTTGTGAATTCAGAGAAAATCAACGCTCATTTTTCTTCCATCTTGCACATCATTTAAGAAATAGACAGACTGTGCATTGCCCTTTACATACAAATGCAAATACAAATACACGCATTTGATAATCCATTTGATAAACCGTTGATCCACCGATTGATTATAAAAAAGGCTTTGTTGAAAACAAAAGTAAATGACCGGGAGGAGGCTTAGGAAAACAGCGGAGAAATGAGCCACAATTATTCTGCACCCCTCTAAACGCACCGTGGGTGTATTATTTTAAAAAATATAGCT
>CAMPSB010000841.1:0-14323 GCA_946959425.1 Argyrosomus regius | reverse complement strand
AGTCTAGCGGTGCCTCCACGTCCTCCGGGGAGCACTGACTTACAAGTTTCTCGCCCAGGGCCCTGTAGGGCTGGAATATATTTCGAGGCAAACGTGGCTTCACCCCGTGTCCACCGTGGATTTTGGCTGCTATGGCACCGTCCCTGCTCCCCGGTCCGCGGTTGCGCTCGTGGCCGAAAAACAGGCGTCTGTGACCGGGGAGGAAAGATGATGCTGCCGTGGCCCCGCAGAAGCACTCATCCACAAGCTTCTTGCTCAGGGAGCTGCAGAATAGAATATAGCTTGAAGGCAAACATGGTTTCACTTGCCTCCAATCCCTTTGATTTTAAGAATTTATGGCACTTTTTACGCCTTCGTGTACACAGTGTTTCTCCGGGCGAAGATACTGCGTTTAAGCGCATAAAAAGTCTAGCTGTGCCCTCTACGTCCTCCCGGGAGCACTGACTTACAAGTTTCTTATAGTCTAGGCCCGTAGGATGGAATATATTTGAAGGCAAACGTGGTTTCACTCGTGTCTCACCGTGGATTTTGGCTGCTATGGCACCGTCCCTACTCCTCAATCCGGGCTGGCCTCTGTGGCCGAAAAACAGGCGTCTGTGACCGGGGAGGTGGGATGATGCTGCCGTGGCCCCGCAGAAGCACTCATCCACAAGCTTCTTGCTCAGGGAGCTTCCGTAACAGAATATATTTGAAGGCAAACATGGTTTCACTTGCCTCGAACTTTGATTTTGGCACTTATGGCACTTTTACGCTCTCGTGTACACAGTGTTTCTCCGGGCGAGATACGGCGTTTAAGCGCATAAAAAGCCCATCTGTGCCTTCTACGTCCTCCCGGGAGCACTGACTTACAAGTTTCTTGCCCAGGGGCCTGTAGGATGGAATATATTTGAAGGCAAACGCTTCTTACTCCGTGTCCACCGTGGATTTTGGCTGCTATGGCACCTGCCCTGCTCCCCGGCCCGGGCTGGCCCCCGTGGCCGAAAACAGGCGGCCTGTGACCGGGGAGGAAAGATGATGGGCTGCCGTGGCCCCGCAGAAGCACTCATCCACAAGCTTGAGGCTCAGGGAGCTGCAGAATAGAATATATATTTGAAGGCAAACATGGTTTCACTCGTCTCCAACTTTGATTTTGGCACTTATGGCACTTTTACGCTCCGTGTACACAGTGTTTCTCCGGGCGCAGATACGGCGTTTGGGCGCATAAAAAGTCTAGCGGTGCCCCCGACGTCCTCCCGAGAGCACTGACTTACAAGTTTCTTGCCCAGGGGCCTGCAGGATGGAATATATTTGAAGGCAAACGTGGTTTCACTCGTGTCCACCGTGGATTTTGGCTGCTATGGCACCGTCCCTGCTCCTCGGTCCGGGCTGGCCTCTGTGGCCGAAAACAGGCGTCTGTGACCGGGGAGGAAAAAGATGATGCTGCCGTGGCCCCGCAGAAGCACTCATCCACAAGCTTCTTGCTCAGGGAGCTGCAGAATAGAATATATTTGAAGGCAAACATGGTTTCACTTGCCTCCAACTTTGATTTTGGCACTTATGGCACTTTTACGCCCTCCGGTACACAGTGTTTCTCCGGGCGAGATACGGCGCTTAAGCGCATAAAAAGTCTAGCGGTGCCCCCCACGTCCTCCCACGAGCACTGACTTACAAGTTTCTTGCCCAGGGGCCTGTAGGATGGAATATATTTGAAGGCAAACGTGGTTTCACTCGTGTCCACCGTGGATTTTGGCTGCTATGGCACCGTCCCTGCTCCCCGGTCCGGGCTGGCCCCCGGGGCCGAAAACAGGCGTCTGTGACCGGGGAGGAAAGATGATGCTGCCGTGGCCCCGCAGAAGCACTCATCCACAAGCTTCTTGCTCAGGGAGCTGCAGAATAGAATATATTTGAAGGCAAACATGTAGTTTACCTTGTCTCCAACTTTGATTTTGGCACTTATGGCACTTTTACGCTCCGTGTACACAGTGTTTCTCCGGGCGAGATACGGCGTTTAAGCGCATAAAAAGTCTAGCGGTGCTCCCCCACGTCCCTCCCGGGAGCACTGACTTACAAGTTTCTTGCCCAGGGCCCTGTAGGATGGAATATATTTGAAGGCAAACGTGGTTTCACTCGTGTCCACCGTGGATTTTGGCTGCTATGGCACCGTCCCTGCCTCCCCGGTCCGGGCTGGCCTCCGTGGGGCCGAAAACAGGCGTCTCTCAGACCGGGGGAGGAAAGATGATGTTGCCGTGGCCCCGCAGAAGCACTCATCCACAAGCTTCTTGCTCAGGGAGCTGCAGAATAGAATATATTTGAAGGCAAACATGGTTTCACTCGTCTCCAACTTTGATTTTGGCACTTATGGCACTTTTACGCTCTCGTGTACACAGTGTTTCTCCGGGCGAGATACGGCGTTTAAGCGCATAAAAAGTCTAGCGGTGCCCCCCACGTCCTCCCGGGAGCACTGACTTACAAGTTTCTTGCCCAGGGGCCCGTAGGATGGAATATATTTGAAGGCAAACGTGGTTTCACTCGTGTCCACCGTGGATTTTGGCTGCTATGGTACCGTCCCTGCTCCCCGGTCCGGGCTGCCCCCCGTGGCCGAAAACAGGCGTCTGTGACCGGGGAGGAAAGATGATGCTGCCGTGGCCCCGCAGAAGCACTCATCCACAAGCTTCTTGCTCAGGGAGCTGCAGAATAGAATATATTTGAAGGCAAACATGGTTTCACTCGTCTCCAACTTTGATTTTGGCACTTATGGCACTTTTACGCTCTCGTGTACACAGTGTTTCTCCGGGCGCAGATACGGTTTAAGCGCATAAAAAGTCTAGCGGTGCCCCCGACGTCCTCCCCGGCACTGACTTACAAGCTTCTCGCCCAGGGGCCCGTAGGATGGAATATATTTGAAGGCAAACGTGGTTTCCACTCGTGTCCACCGTGGATTTTGGCTGCTATGGCACCGTCCCTGCTCCCCGGTCCGGGCTGGCCCCCGTAGGGTCGGAAACAGGCGTCTGTGACCGGGGAGGAAAGATGATGCTGCCGTGGCCCCGCAGAAGCACTCATCCACAAGCTTCTTGCTCAGGGAGCTGCAGAATAGAATATATTTGAAGGCAAACATGGTTTCACTCGTCTCCAACTTTGATTTTGGCACTTATGGTACTTTTACGCTCTCGTGTACACAGTGTTTCTCCGGGCGAGATAAGGCGTTTAAGCGCATAAAAAGTCTAGCGGTGCCCCCCACGTCCTCCCGGGAGCACTGACTTACAAGTTTCTTGCCCAGGGGCCCGTAGGATGGAATATATTTGAAGGCAAACGTGGTTTCACTCGTGTCCACCGTGGATTTTGGCTGCTATGGCACCGTCCCTGCTCCCTGGTCCGGGCTGGCCCCCGTGGCCGAAAACAGGCGTCTGTGACCGGGGAGGAAAGATGATGCTGCCGGGGCCCCGCAGAAGCACTCATCCACAAGCTTCTTGCTCAGGGAGCTGCAGAATAGAATATATTTGAAGGCAAACATGGTTTCACTCGTCTCCAACTTTGATTTTGGCACTTATGGCACTTTTACGCTCCCGTGTACACAGTGTTTCTCCGGGCGAGATACGGCGTTTAAGCGCATAAAAAGTCTAGCGGTGCCCCCCACGTCCTCCCGGGAGCACTGACTTACAAGTTTCTTGCCCAGGGGCCCGTAGGATGGAATATATTTGAAGGCAAACGTGGTTTCACTCGTGTCCACCGTGGATTTTGGCTGCTATGGCACCGTCCCTGCTCCCCGGTCCGGGCTGGCCCCCGTGGCCGAAAACAGGCGTCTGTGACCGGGGAGGAAAGATGATGCTGCCGTGGCCCCGCAGAAGCACTCATCCACAAGCTTCTTGCTCAGGGAGCTGCAGAATAGAATATATTTGGAAGGCAAACATGGTTTCACTCGCCTCCAACTTTGATTTTGGCACTTATGGCACTTTTACGCTCTCGTGTACACAGTGTTTCTCCGGGCGAGATACGGCGTTTAAGCGCATAAAAAGTCTAGCGGTGCCCCCCACGTCCTCCCAGGAGCACTGACTTACAAGTTTCTTGCCCAGGGGCCCGTAGGATGGAATATATTTGAAGGCAAACGTGGTTTCACTCGTGTCCACCGTGGATTTTGGCTGCTATGGCACCGTCCCTGCTCCCCGGTCCGGGCTGGCCCCCGTGGCCGAAAACAGGCGTCTGTGACCGGGGAGGAAAGATGATGCTGCCGTGGCCCCGCAGAAGCACTCATCCACAAGCTTCTTGCTCAGGGAGCTGCAGAATAGAATATATTTGAAGGCAAACATGGTTTCACTCGCCTCCAACTTTGATTTTGGCACTTATGGCACTTTTACGCTCTCGTGTACACAGTGTTTCTCCGGGCGAGATACGGCGTTTAAGCGCATAAAAAGTCTAGCGGTGCCCCCCACGTCCTCCCGGGAGCACTGACTTACAAGTTTCTTGCCCAGGGGCCCGTAGGATGGAATATATTTGAAGGCAAACGTGGTTTCACTCGTGTCCACCGTGGATTTTGGCTGCTATGGCACCGTCCCTGCTCCCCGGTCCGGGCTGGCCCCCGTGGCCGAAAACAGGCGTCTGTGACCGGGGAGGAAAGATGATGCTGCCGTGGCCCCGCAGAAGCACTCATCCACAAGCTTCTTGCTCAGGGAGCTGCAGAATGGAATATATTTGAAGGCAAACATGGTTTCACTCGTCTCCAACTTTGATTTTGGCACTTATGGCACTTTTACGCTCTCGTGTACACAGTGTTTCTCCGGGCGAGATACGGCGTTTAAGCGCATAAAAAGTCTAGCGGTGCCCCCCACGTCCTCCCAGGAGCACTGACTTACAAGTTTCTTGCCCAGGGGCCTGTAGGATGGAATATATTTGAAGGCAAACGTGGTTTCACTCGTGTCCACCGTGGATTTTGGCTGCTATGGCACCGTCCCTGCTCCCCGGTCCGGGCTGGCCCCCCGTGGCCGAAAACAGGCGTCTGTGACCGGGGAGGAAAGATGATGCTGCCGTGGCCCCGCAGAAGCACTCATCCACAAGCTTCTTGCTCAGGGAGCTGCAGAATAGAATATATTTGAAGGCAAACATGGTTTCACTCGCCTCCAACTTTGATTTTGGCACTTATGGCACTTTTACGCTCCCGTGTACACAGTGTTTCTCCGGGCGAGATACGGCGTTTAAGCGCATAAAAAGTCTAGCGGTGCCCCCCACGTCCTCCCAGGAGCACTGACTTACAAGTTTCTTGCCCAGGGGCCTGTAGGATGGAATATATTTGAAGGCAAACGTGGTTTCACTCGTGTCCACCGTGGATTTTGGCTGCTATGGCACCGTCCCTGCTCCCCGGTCCGGGCTGGCCCCCGTGGCCGAAAACAGGCGTCTGTGACCGGGGAGGAAAGATGATGCTGCCGTGGCCCCGCAGAAGCACTCATCCACAAGCTTCTTGCTCAGGGAGCTGCAGAATAGAATATATTTGAAGGCAAACATGGTTTCACTCGCCTCCAACTTTGATTTTGGCACTTATGGCACTTTTACGCTCCCGTGTACACAGTGTTTCTCCGGGCGAGATACGGCGTTTAAGCGCATAAAAAGTCTAGCGGTGCCCCCCACGTCCTCCCAGGAGCACTGACTTACAAGTTTCTTGCCCAGGGGCCTGTAGGATGGAATATATTTGAAGGCAAACGTGGTTTCACTCGTGTCCACCGTGGATTTTGGCTGCTATGGCACCGTCCCTGCTCCCCGGTCCGGGCTGGCCCCCCGCGGCCGAAAAACAGGCGTCTGTGACCGGGGAGGAAAGATGATGCTGCCGTGGCCCCGCAGAAGCACTCATCCACAAGCTTCTTGCTCAGGGAGCTGCAGAATAGAATATATTTGAAGGCAAACATGGTTTCACTCGCCTCCAACTTTGATTTTGGCACTTATGGCACTTTTACGCTCCCGTGTACACAGTGTTTCTCCGGGCGAGATACGGCGTTTAAGCGCATAAAAAGTCTAGCGGTGCCCCCCACGTCCTCCCAGGAGCACTGACTTACAAGTTTCTTGCCCAGGGGCCTGTAGGATGGAATATATTTGAAGGCAAACGTGGTTTCACTCGTGTCCACCGTGGATTTTGGCTGCTATGGCACCGTCCCTGCTCCCCGGTCCGGGCTGGCCCCCGTGGCCGAAAACAGGCGTCTGTGACCGGGGAGGAAAGATGATGCTGCCGTGGCCCCGCAGAAGCACTCATCCACAAGCTTCTTGCTCAGGGAGCTGCAGAATAGAATATATTTGAAGGCAAACATGGTTTCACTCGCCTCCAACTTTGATTTTGGCACTTATGGCACTTTTACGCTCCCGTGTACACAGTGTTTCTCCGGGCGAGATACGGCGTTTAAGCGCATAAAAAGTCTAGCGGTGCCCCCCACGTCCCTCCCAGGAGCACTGACTTACAAGTTTCTTGCCCAGGGGCCTGTAGGATGGAATATATTTGAAGGCAAACGTGGTTTCACTCGTGTCCACCGTGGATTTTGGCTGCTATGGCACCGTCCCTGCTCCCCGGTCCGGGCTGGCCCCCGTGGCCGAAAAACAGGCGTCTGTGACCGGGGAGGAAAGATGATGCTGCCGTGGCCCCGCAGAAGCACTCATCCACAAGCTTCTTGCTCAGGGAGCTGCAGAATAGAATATATTTGAAGGCAAACATGGTTTCACTCGCCTCCAACTTTGATTTTGGCACTTATGGCACTTTTACGCTCCCGTGTACACAGTGTTTCTCCGGGCGAGATACGGCGTTTAAGCGCATAAAAAGTCTAGCGGTGCCCCCCACGTCCTCCCAGGAGCACTGACTTACAAGTTTCTTGCCCAGGGGCCTGTAGGATGGAATATATTTGAAGGCAAACGTGGTTTCACTCGTGTCCACCGTGGATTTTGGCTGCTATGGCACCGTCCCTGCTCCCCGGTCCGGGCTGGCCCCCGTGGCCGAAAAACAGGCGTCTGTGACCGGGGAGGAAAGATGATGCTGCCGTGGCCCCGCAGAAGCACTCATCCACAAGCTTCTTGCTCAGGGAGCTGCAGAATAGAATATATTTGAAGGCAAACATGGTTTCACTCGCCTCCAACTTTGATTTTGGCACTTATGGCACTTTTACGCTCCCGTGTACACAGTGTTTCTCCGGGCGAGATACGGCGTTTAAGCGCATAAAAAGTCTAGCGGTGCCCCCCACGTCCCTCCCAGGAGCACTGACTTACAAGTTTCTTGCCCAGGGGCCTGTAGGATGGAATATATTTGAAGGCAAACGTGGTTTCACTCGTGTCCACCGTGGATTTTGGCTGCTATGGCACCGTCCCTGCTCCCCGGTCCGGGCTGGCCCCCCGTGGCCGAAAACAGGCGTCTGTGACCGGGGAGGAAAGATGATGCTGCCGTGGCCCCGCAGAAGCACTCATCCACAAGCTTCTTGCTCAGGGAGCTGCAGAATAGAATATATTTGAAGGCAAACATGGTTTCACTCGCCTCCAACTTTGATTTTGGCACTTATGGCACTTTTACGCTCCCGTGTACACAGTGTTTCTCCGGGCGAGATACGGCGTTTAAGCGCATAAAAAGTCTAGCGGTGCCCCCCCACGTCCCTCCCAGGAGCACTGACTTACAAGTTTCTTGCCCAGGGGCCTGTAGGATGGAATATATTTGAAGGCAAACGTGGTTTCACTCGTGTCCACCGTGGATTTTGGCTGCTATGGCACCGTCCCTGCTCCCCGGTCCGGGCTGGCCCCCCGTGGCCGAAAAACAGGCGTCTGTGACCGGGGAGGAAAGATGATGCTGCCGTGGCCCCGCAGAAGCACTCATCCACAAGCTTCTTGCTCAGGGAGCTGCAGAATAGAATATATTTGAAGGCAAACATGGTTTCACTCGCCTCCAACTTTGATTTTGGCACTTATGGCACTTTTACGCTCCCGTGTACACAGTGTTTCTCCGGGCGAGATACGGCGTTTAAGCGCATAAAAAGTCTAGCGGTGCCCCCCACGTCCCTCCCAGGAGCACTGACTTACAAGTTTCTTGCCCAGGGGCCTGTAGGATGGAATATATTTGAAGGCAAACGTGGTTTCACTCGTGTCCACCGTGGATTTTGGCTGCTATGGCACCGTCCCTGCTCCCCGGTCCGGGCTGGCCCCCCGTGGCCGAAAACAGGCGTCTGTGACCGGGGAGGAAAGATGATGCTGCCGTGGCCCCGCAGAAGCACTCATCCACAAGCTTCTTGCTCAGGGAGCTGCAGAATAGAATATATTTGAAGGCAAACATGGTTTCACTCGCCTCCAACTTTGATTTTGGCACTTATGGCACTTTTACGCTCCCGTGTACACAGTGTTTCTCCGGGCGAGATACGGCGTTTAAGCGCATAAAAAGTCTAGCGGTGCCCCCCACGTCCCTCCCAGGAGCACTGACTTACAAGTTTCTTGCCCAGGGGCCTGTAGGATGGAATATATTTGAAGGCAAACGTGGTTTCACTCGTGTCCACCGTGGATTTTGGCTGCTATGGCACCGTCCCTGCTCCCCGGTCCGGGCTGGCCCCCCGTGGCCGAAAAACAGGCGTCTGTGACCGGGGAGGAAAGATGATGCTGCCGTGGCCCCGCAGAAGCACTCATCCACAAGCTTCTTGCTCAGGGAGCTGCAGAATAGAATATATTTGAAGGCAAACATGGTTTCACTCGCCTCCAACTTTGATTTTGGCACTTATGGCACTTTTACGCTCCCGTGTACACAGTGTTTCTCCGGGCGAGATACGGCGTTTAAGCGCATAAAAAGTCTAGCGGTGCCCCCCCACGTCCCTCCCAGGAGCACTGACTTACAAGTTTCTTGCCCAGGGGCCTGTAGGATGGAATATATTTGAAGGCAAACGTGGTTTCACTCGTGTCCACCGTGGATTTTGGCTGCTATGGCACCGTCCCTGCTCCCCGGTCCGGGCTGGCCCCCCGTGGCCGAAAACAGGCGTCTGTGACCGGGGAGGAAAGATGATGCTGCCGTGGCCCCGCAGAAGCACTCATCCACAAGCTTCTTGCTCAGGGAGCTGCAGAATAGAATATATTTGAAGGCAAACATGGTTTCACTCGCCTCCAACTTTGATTTTGGCACTTATGGCACTTTTACGCTCCCGTGTACACAGTGTTTCTCCGGGCGAGATACGGCGTTTAAGCGCATAAAAAGTCTAGCGGTGCCCCCCCACGTCCCTCCCAGGAGCACTGACTTACAAGTTTCTTGCCCAGGGGCCTGTAGGATGGAATATATTTGAAGGCAAACGTGGTTTCACTCGTGTCCACCGTGGATTTTGGCTGCTATGGCACCGTCCCTGCTCCCCGGGTCCGGGCTGGCCCCCGTGGCCGAAAAACAGGCGTCTGTGACCGGGGAGGAAAGATGATGCTGCCGTGGCCCCGCAGAAGCACTCATCCACAAGCTTCTTGCTCAGGGAGCTGCAGAATAGAATATATTTGAAGGCAAACATGGTTTCACTCGCCTCCAACTTTGATTTTGGCACTTATGGCACTTTTACGCTCCCGTGTACACAGTGTTTCTCCGGGCGAGATACGGCGTTTAAGCGCATAAAAAGTCTAGCGGTGCCCCCCCACGTCCCTCCCAGGAGCACTGACTTACAAGTTTCTTGCCCAGGGGCCTGTAGGATGGAATATATTTGAAGGCAAACGTGGTTTCACTCGTGTCCACCGTGGATTTTGGCTGCTATGGCACCGTCCCTGCTCCCCGGTCCGGGCTGGCCCCCGCGTGGCCGAAAAACAGGCGTCTGTGACCGGGGAGGAAAGATGATGCTGCCGTGGCCCCGCAGAAGCACTCATCCACAAGCTTCTTGCTCAGGGAGCTGCAGAATAGAATATATTTGAAGGCAAACATGGTTTCACTCCGCCTCCAACTTTGATTTTGGCACTTATGGCACTTTTACGCTCCCGTGTACACAGTGTTTCTCCGGGCGAGATACGGCGTTTAAGCGCATAAAAAGTCTAGCGGTGCCCCCCCACGTCCTCCCAGGAGCACTGACTTACAAGTTTCTTGCCCAGGGGCCTGTAGGATGGAATATATTTGAAGGCAAACGTGGTTTCACTCGTGTCCACCGTGGATTTTGGCTGCTATGGCACCGTCCCTGCTCCCCGGTCCGGGCTGGCCCCCCGTGGCCGAAAAACAGGCGTCTGTGACCGGGGAGGAAAGATGATGCTGCCGTGGCCCCGCAGAAGCACTCATCCACAAGCTTCTTGCTCAGGGAGCTGCAGAATAGAATATATTTGAAGGCAAACATGGTTTCACTCGCCTCCAACTTTGATTTTGGCACTTATGGCACTTTTACGCTCCCGTGTACACAGTGTTTCTCCGGGCGAGATACGGCGTTTAAGCGCATAAAAAGTCTAGCGGTGCCCCCCACGTCCCTCCCAGGAGCACTGACTTACAAGTTTCTTGCCCAGGGGCCTGTAGGATGGAATATATTTGAAGGCAAACGTGGTTTCACTCGTGTCCACCGTGGATTTTGGCTGCTATGGCACCGTCCCTGCTCCCCCGGTCCGGGCTGGCCCCCGTGGCCGAAAAACAGGCGTCTGTGACCGGGGAGGAAAGATGATGCTGCCGTGGCCCCGCAGAAGCACTCATCCACAAGCTTCTTGCTCAGGGAGCTGCAGAATAGAATATATTTGAAGGCAAACATGGTTTCACTCGCCTCCAACTTTGATTTTGGCACTTATGGCACTTTTACGCTCCCGTGTACACAGTGTTTCTCCGGGCGAGATACGGCGTTTAAGCGCATAAAAAGTCTAGCGGTGCCCCCCACGTCCCTCCCAGGAGCACTGACTTACAAGTTTCTTGCCCAGGGGCCTGTAGGATGGAATATATTTGAAGGCAAACGTGGTTTCACTCGTGTCCACCGTGGATTTTGGCTGCTATGGCACCGTCCCTGCTCCCCGGTCCGGGCTGGCCCCCCGTGGCCGAAAAACAGGCGTCTGTGACCGGGGAGGAAAGATGATGCTGCCGTGGCCCCGCAGAAGCACTCATCCACAAGCTTCTTGCTCAGGGAGCTGCAGAATAGAATATATTTGAAGGCAAACATGGTTTCACTCTGCCTCCAACTTTGATTTTGGCACTTATGGCACTTTTACGCTCCCGTGTACACAGTGTTTCTCCGGGCGAGATACGGCGTTTAAGCGCATAAAAAGTCTAGCGGTGCCCCCCCACGTCCTCCCAGGAGCACTGACTTACAAGTTTCTTGCCCAGGGGCCTGTAGGATGGAATATATTTGAAGGCAAACGTGGTTTCACTCGTGTCCACCGTGGATTTTGGCTGCTATGGCACCGTCCCTGCTCCCCGGTCCGGGCTGGCCCCCCGTGGCCGAAAAACAGGCGTCTGTGACCGGGGAGGAAAGATGATGCTGCCGTGGCCCCGCAGAAGCACTCATCCACAAGCTTCTTGCTCAGGGAGCTGCAGAATAGAATATATTTGAAGGCAAACATGGTTTCACTCTGCCTCCAACTTTGATTTTGGCACTTATGGCACTTTTACGCTCCCGTGTACACAGTGTTTCTCCGGGCGAGATACGGCGTTTAAGCGCATAAAAAGTCTAGCGGTGCCCCCCCACGTCCCTCCCAGGAGCACTGACTTACAAGTTTCTTGCCCAGGGGCCTGTAGGATGGAATATATTTGAAGGCAAACGTGGTTTCACTCGTGTCCACCGTGGATTTTGGCTGCTATGGCACCGTCCCTGCTCCCCGGTCCGGGCTGGCCCCCCGTGGCCGAAAAACAGGCGTCTGTGACCGGGGAGGAAAGATGATGCTGCCGTGGCCCCGCAGAAGCACTCATCCACAAGCTTCTTGCTCAGGGAGCTGCAGAATAGAATATATTTGAAGGCAAACATGGTTTCACTCGCCTCCAACTTTGATTTTGGCACTTATGGCACTTTTACGCTCCCGTGTACACAGTGTTTCTCCGGGCGAGATACGGCGTTTAAGCGCATAAAAAGTCTAGCGGTGCCCCCCACGTCCCTCCCAGGAGCACTGACTTACAAGTTTCTTGCCCAGGGGCCTGTAGGATGGAATATATTTGAAGGCAAACGTGGTTTCACTCGTGTCCACCGTGGATTTTGGCTGCTATGGCACCGTCCCTGCTCCCCGGTCCGGGCTGGCCCCCGTGGCCGAAAAACAGGCGTCTGTGACCGGGGAGGAAAGATGATGCTGCCGTGGCCCCGCAGAAGCACTCATCCACAAGCTTCTTGCTCAGGGAGCTGCAGAATAGAATATATTTGAAGGCAAACATGGTTTCACTCGTCTCCAACTTTGATTTTGGCACTTATGGCACTTTTACGCTCCCGTGTACACAGTGTTTCTCCGGGCGAGATACGGCGTTTAAGCGCATAAAAAGTCTAGCGGTGCCCCCCACGTCCTCCCAGGAGCACTGACTTACAAGTTTCTTGCCCAGGGGCCTGTAGGATGGAATATATTTGAAGGCAAACGTGGTTTCACTCGTGTCCACCGTGGATTTTGGCTGCTATGGCACCGTCCCTGCTCCCCGGTCCGGGCTGGCCCCCCGTGGCCGAAAAACAGGCGTCTGTGACCGGGGAGGAAAGATGATGCTGCCGTGGGCCCCGCAGAAGCACTCATCCACAAGCTTCTTGCTCAGGGAGCTGCAGAATAGAATATATTTGAAGGCAAACATGGTTTCACTCGTCTCCAACTTTGATTTTGGCACTTATGGCACTTTTACGCTCCCGTGTACACAGTGTTTCTCCGGGCGAGATACGGCGTTTAAGCGCATAAAAAGTCTAGCGGTGCCCCCCACGTCCTCCCAGGAGCACTGACTTACAAGTTTCTTGCCCAGGGGCCTGTAGGATGGAATATATTTGAAGGCAAACGTGGTTTCACTCGTGTCCACCGTGGATTTTGGCTGCTATGGCACCGTCCCTGCTCCCCGGTCCGGGCTGGCCCCCGTGGCCGAAAACAGGCGTCTGTGACCGGGGAGGAAAGATGATGCTGCCGTGGCCCCGCAGAAGCACTCATCCACAAGCTTCTTGCTCAGGGAGCTGCAGAATAGAATATATTTGAAGGCAAACATGGTTTCACTCTGCCTCCAACTTTGATTTTGGCACTTATGGCACTTTTACGCTCCCGTGTACACAGTGTTTCTCCGGGCGAGATACGGCGTTTAAGCGCATAAAAAGTCTAGCGGTGCCCCCCACGTCCTCCCAGGAGCACTGACTTACAAGTTTCTTGCCCAGGGGCCTGTAGGATGGAATATATTTGAAGGCAAACGTGGTTTCACTCGTGTCCACCGTGGATTTTGGCTGCTATGGCACCGTCCCTGCTCCCCGGTCCGGGCTGGCCCCCCGTGGCCGAAAAACAGGCGTCTGTGACCGGGGAGGAAAGATGATGCTGCCGTGGCCCCGCAGAAGCACTCATCCACAAGCTTCTTGCTCAGGGAGCTGCAGAATAGAATATATTTGAAGGCAAACATGGTTTCACCCGCCTCCAACTTTGATTTTGGCACTTATGGCACTTTTACGCTCCCGTGTACACAGTGTTTCTCCGGGCGAGATACGGCGTTTAAGCGCATAAAAAGTCTAGCGGTGCCCCCCACGTCCTCCCAGGAGCACTGACTTACAAGTTTCTTGCCCAGGGGCCTGTAGGATGGAATATATTTGAAGGCAAACGTGGTTTCACCCGTGTCCACCGTGGATTTTGGCTGCTATGGCACCGTCCCTGCTCCCCGGTCCGGGCTGGCCCCCGTGGCCGAAAACAGGCGTCTGTGACCGGGGAGGAAAGATGATGCTGCCGTGGCCCCGCAGAAGCACTCATCCACAAGCTTCTTGCTCAGGGAGCTGCAGAATAGAATATATTTGAAGGCAAACATGGTTTCACTCGTCTCCAACTTTGATTTTGGCACTTATGGCACTTTTACGCTCCCGTGTACACAGTGTTTCTCCGGGCGAGATACGGCGTTTAAGCGCATAAAAAGTCTAGCGGTGCCCCCCCACGTCCTCCCAGGAGCACTGACTTACAAGTTTCTTGCCCAGGGGCCTGTAGGATGGAATATATTTGAAGGCAAACGTGGTTTCACTCGTGTCCACCGTGGATTTTGGCTGCTATGGCACCGTCCCTGCTCCCCGGTCCGGGCTGGCCCCCGGGCCGAAAAACAGGCGTCTGTGACCGGGGAGGAAAGATGATGCTGCCGTGGCCCCGCAGAAGCACTCATCCACAAGCTTCTTGCTCAGGGAGCTGCAGAATAGAATATATTTGAAGGCAAACATGGTTTCACTCTGCCTCCAACTTTGATTTTGGCACTTATGGCACTTTTACGCTCCCGTGTACACAGTGTTTCTCCGGGCGAGAT
>CAMPSB010000837.1:0-45351 GCA_946959425.1 Argyrosomus regius | reverse complement strand
AGTTGGAGACGAGTGAAACCATGTTTGCCTTCAAATATATTCTATTCTGCAGCTCCCTGAGCAAGAAGCTTGTGGATGAGTGCTTCTGCGGGGCCACGGCAGCATCATCTTTCCTCCCCGGTCACAGACGCCTGTTTTCCGGCCACGGGGGCCAGCCCGGACCGGGGAGCAGGGACGGTGCCATAGCAGCCAAAATCCACGGTGGACACGAGTGAAACCACGTTTGCCTTCAAATATATTCCATCCCACAGGCCCCTGGGCAAGAAACTTGTAAGTCAGTGCTCCTGGGAGGACGTGGGGGGGCACCGCTAGACTTTTTATGCGCTTAAACGCCGTATCTCGCCCGGAGAAACACTGTGTACACGAGAGCGTAAAAGTGCCATAAGTGCCAAAATCAAAGTTGGAGACGAGTGAAACCATGTTTGCCTTCAAATATATTCTATTCTGCAGCTCCCTGAGCAAGAAGCTTGTGGATGAGTGCTTCTGCGGGGCCACGGCAGCATCATCTTTCCTCCCCGGTCACAGACGCCTGTTTTCGGCCCACGGGGGCCAGCCCGGACCGGGGAGCAGGGACGGTGCCATAGCAGCCAAAATCCACGGTGGACACGAGTGAAACCACGTTTGCCTTCAAATATATTCCATCCCACAGGCCCCTGGGCAAGAAACTTGTAAGTCAGTGCTCCTGGGAGGACGTGGGGGGCACCGCTAGACTTTTTATGCGCTTAAACGCCGTATCTCGCCCGGAGAAACACTGTGTACACGAGAGCGTAAAAGTGCCATAAGTGCCAAAATCAAAGTTGGAGACGAGTGAAACCATGTTTGCCTTCAAATATATTCTATTCTGCAGCTCCCTGAGCAAGAAGCTTGTGGATGAGTGCTTCTGCGGGGCCACGGCAGCATCATCTTTCCTCCGCGGTCACAGACGCCTGTTTTCGGCCACGGGGGCCAGCCCGGACCGGGGAGCAGGGACGGTGCCATAGCAGCCAAAATCCACGGTGGACACGAGTGAAACCATGTTTGCCTTCAAATATATTCTATCCTACAGGCCCCTGGGCAAGAAACTTGTAAGTCAGTGCTCCTGGGAGGACGTGGGGGGCACCGCTAGACTTTTTATGCGCGTGTAGCGCCACATTATGTAATAACGCCCCATTTTGTAACAATGTAATACATTTTCACTTCATTATGTAATAACGCCGCATTTTGTAATAATCTGCCACATTTTGTACTACAATTCTTTAATGCAATATGTAATAAACTTTACCGCATTTTGAAATAAGTTGTTACATATTGTATCAGTAATTACAAAATGCGAGTGTTACACTTTTTGCTATCAAGAAAATGTAATAATTTGGGGCATTATGTAATAAACCACCAAAATGGATGTCTTAATTAGAGAAAAACATTATACCATCAGAACGACATTGATTTTAAGCATACCAGCATGAGTCGTAATTAATTAGTTTAAAAAAAATAGTCTCAGACTCAGATTTCGAAGCTGGGTACATGAAATAAACAAAGTGAGAACACACACACACACACCGGGTAGATTATCAGAGTTTAGTCCGGGAATCCACCTGAACAGTCTCTGCTTCAGAGACATTTCATGCTGACTGTGGAGGTTTGTCCGATCCGAGCATCTGATTGGAGGCCGCAGCGTGACGTCAGGCTCGTGGAGCCCTAGGTGTCCCTCCAGCTGATCACATTATAACGTGAAACTCTTCACTCTGACAGTCTACCTTTGTGTGATTTGTGTCTGATGGTTTGAGCGACAGACAGGCAGAGAGAGAGAGAGAGAGAGAGAGAGAGAGAGAGAGAGAGAGAATAGTGAGCAAGCGTCCTGTTGTGGAATTTTCCGACTCCCCCTCAGAATCTGACTCCCCTTCGCGTGAACGCGCATTCACTGCGCGAGTGATAGCCTACGTGTATTATGACAGGCGGGGAATGAAATGTTATCAGTTTATGTATATTCTGTATAGCCTGTTGTGGTTATTGTATATGCACTGGCTTTTGAAAACGAATTCCATGCGGGACAATAAAGATGGTCTGTCTGTCTGTCTGTCTGTCTGTACAATAAGTAACACCAACAATTTTCACTCTGCTGGCATGTTGTGACCTCTGCTACTTATTTGAAAAAGTTATTTGTAACTAGTGTTAACAGAGAGTAAAAGGAGGGGAGTCAGATTTTGTCAGGTCACATTTTACATCTGTCACAATCTGACTCCCCTCTTATATTAAAAATGCAGGATGTAACACCAACCATTTTCACTCTGCTGCCATATTGTGACCTCTGCTACTTATTTGTAAAGTTATTTATAACTAGTGATAACAGAGAGGAAAAAAGGAGGGGAGTCAGATTTTGTCAGGTCACATTTTACATCTGTCACAATCTGACTCCCCTCTTATATTAAAAATGCAAGATGTAACACCAACCATTTTCACTCTGCTGCCATATTGTGACCTCTGCTACTTATTTATAAAGTTATTTGTAACTAGTGTTAACAGAGAGAAAAAGGAGGGGAGTCAGATTTTGTCAGGTCACATTTTACATCTGTCACAATCTGACTCCCCTCTTATATTAAAAATGCAAGATGTAACACCAACCATTTTCACTCTGCTGCCATATTGTGACCTCTGCTACTTATTTGTAAAGTTATTTGTAACTAGTGTTAACAGAGAGGAAAAAGGAGGGGAGTCAGATTTTGTCAGGTCACATTTTACATCTGACACAATCTGACTCCGTTCTTATATTAAAAATGCAAGATGTAACACCAACCATTTTCACTCTGCTGCCATATTGTGACCTCTGCTACTTATCTGTAAAGTTATTTGTAACTAGTGTTAACAGAGAGGAAAAAAGGAGGGGAGTCAGATTTTGTCAGGTCACATTTTACATCTGTCACAATCTGACTCCTCTCTTATATTAAAAATGCAAGATGTAACACCAACCATTTTCACTCTGCTGCCATATTGTGACCTCTGCTACTCATTTGTAAAGTTATTTGTAACTAGTGTTAACAGAGAGTAAAAAGGAGGGGAGTCAGATTTTGTCAGGTCACATTTTACATCTGTCACAATCTGACTCCCCTCTTACATTAAAAATGCAAGATGTAACACCAACCATTTTCACTCTGCTGCCATATTGTGACCTCTGCTACTTATTTGTAAAGTTATTTGTAACTAGTATTAACAGAGAGGAAAAAAGAAGGGGAGTCAGATTTTGTCAGGTCACATTTTACATCTGTCACAATCTGACTCCACTCTTATATTAAAAATGCAAAATGTAACCTCATATGGAATTTTCTATCCCTAGGTTACACGAGGTCACGTGTGGGCCTTGAGGTCCTCGGCAGTATTAATTGTTTGGCTTTGACTGGGGGCAGTAGGTGCCAGTCTATCTCAACACTGTGGTGGCCAGGGTCGAAGAGACCTGTTGCTGCCTTCCTAGACATAATAGATAGCTGGCCGTTGACGTAAACAGACATCTGTGTCTCCAGACTAGAACATGTTGACGATAACTCCGTTCTTGGTAAAAACATTCTCTTTGTCTCATTTGTGGCGTATAGTATTTGTGGTGTTATATTGAGGTTTAAAGTCTATCCACCAGCACGAGTTCGGCAGAATGTGAGACCGACTCAGGCACTTCTGATGTACTATGAGAGTGTCTCTAATTCTCCTTGGCCAAGCGTCAATAGATATTATAGCATAAGACATCAGAGGCTCCCAAACACTTTCTTCCCTCCTGACCTCACCATTGACCTTTGACTTCAGCAATTTCTCCACAACAGTGACACCAACCATTTTCACTCTGCTGTCATATTGTGACCTCTGCTACTTATGTGTTAAGTTATTTGTAACTAGTGTTGACAGAGAGTAAAAAGGAGAGAGTCAGATTTTATCAGGTCACATTTTACATCTGTCACAATCTGACTCTCCTCTTATATTAAAAATGCAAGATGTAACACCAACCATTTTCACTCTGCTGTCATATTGTGACCTCTGCTACTTATGTGTAAAGTTATTTGTAACTAGTGTTAACAGAGAGTAAAAAGGAGGGGAGTCAGATTTTGTCTGGTCACATTTTACATCTGTCACAATCTGACTCCCCTCTTCGATTAAAAATGCAAGATGTAACACCAACCATTTTCACTCTGCTGCCATATTGTGACCTCTGCTACTTATTTGTAAAGTTATTTATAACTAGTATTAACAGAGAGGAAAAAAGGAGGGGAGTCAGATTTTGTCAGGTCACATTTTACATCTGTCACAATCTGACTCCCCTCTTATATTAAAAATGCAAGATGTAACACCAACCATTTTCACTCTGCTGCCATATTGTGACCTCTGCTACTTATTTATAAAGTTATTTGTAACTAGTGGTAACAGAGGAAAAAAGAAGGGGAGTCAGATTTTGTCAGGTCACATTTTACATCTGTCACAATCTGACTCCCCTCTTATATTAAAAATGCAAGATGTAACACCAACCATTTTCACTCTGCTGTCATATTGTGACCTCTGCTACTTATGTGTTAAGTTATTTGTAACTAGTGTTGACAGAGAGTAAAAAGGAGAGAGTCAGATTTTATCAGGTCACATTTTACATCTGTCACAATCTGACTCTCCTCTTATATTAAAAATGCAAGATGTAACCCCAGCCATTTTCACTCTGCTGTCATATTGTGACCTCTGCTACTTATGTGTAAAGTTATTTGTAACTAGTGTTAACAGAGAGTAAAAAGGAGGGGAGTCAGATTTTGTCTGGTCACATTTTACATCTGTCACAATCTGACTCCCCTCTTCGATTAAAAATGCAAGATGTAACACCAACCATTTTCACTCTGCTGCCATATTGTGACCTCTGCTACTTATTTGTAAAGTTATTTGTAACTAGTATTAACAGAGAGGAAAAAAGGAGGGGAGTCAGATTTTGTCAGGTCACATTTTACATCTGTCACAATCTGACTCCCCTCTTATATTAAAAATGCAAGATGTAACACCAACCATTTTCACTCTGCTGCCATATTGTGACCTCTGCTACTTATTTATAAAGTTATTTGTAACTAGTGGAAACAGAGGAAAAAAGAAGGGGAGTCAGATTTTGTCAGGTCACATTTTACATCTGTCACAATCTGACTCCCCTCTTATATTAAAAATGCAAGATGTAACACCAACCATTTTCACTCTGCTGTCATATTGTGACCTCTGCTACTTATGTGTTAAGTTATTTGTAACTAGTGTTGACAGAGAGTAAAAAGGAGAGGAGTCAGATTTTATCAGGTCACATTTTACATCTGTCACAATCTGACTCTCCTCTTATATTAAAAATGCAAGATGTAACCCCAACTATTTTCACTCTGCTGTCATATTGTGACCTCTGCTACTTATGTGTAAAGTTATTTGTAACTAGTGTTAACAGAGAGTAAAAAGGAGGGGAGTCAGATTTTGTCTGGTCACATTTTACATCTGTCACAATCTGACTCCACTCTTATATTAAAAATGTAAGATGTAACTGTTATGGAATTTTCTATCCTTAGGTTACACGAGGTCACGTGTGGGCCTTGAGGTCCTCGGCAGTATTAATTGTTTGGCTTTGACTGGGGGCAGTAGGTGCCAGTCTATCTCAACACTGTGGTGGCCAGGGTCGAAGAGATCTGTTGCTGCCTTCCGAGACATAATAGATAGCTGGCCGTTGACGTAAACAGACATCTGTGTCTCCAGACTAGAACATGTTGACGATAACTCCGTTCTTGGTAAAAACATTCTCTTTGTCTCATTTGGGGCGTATAGTATTTGTGGTGTTATGTTGAGGTTTAAAGTCTATCCACCAGCACGAGTTCGGCAGAATGTGAGACCGACTCAGGCACTTCTGATGTACTATGAGAGTGTCTCTAATTCTCCTTGGCCAAGCGTCAATAAATATTACAGCATAAGACATCAGAGGCTCCCGAACACTTTCTTCCCTCCTGACCTCACCATTGACCTTTGACTTCAGCAATTTCTCCACAACAGTAACACCAACCATTTTCACTCTGCTGTCATATTGTGACCTCTGCTACTTATGTGTAAAGTTATTTGTAACTAGTGTTAACAGAGAGTAAAAAGGAGGGGAGTCAGATTTTGTCTGGTCACATTTTACATCTGTCACAATCTGACTCTCCTCTTATATTAAAAATGCAAGATGTAACCCCAACCATTTTCACTCTGCTGTCATATTGTGACCTCTACTACTTATTTGTAAAGTTATTTGTAACTAGTGTTAACAGAGAGTAAAAAGGAGGGGAGTCAGATTTTGTCTGGTCACATTTTACATCTGTCACAATCTGACTCCCCTCTTATATTAAAAATGCAAGATGTAACACCAACCATTTTCACTCTGCTGCCATATTGTGACCTCTGCTACTTATTTGTAAAGTTATTTGTAACTAGTGTTAACAGAGAGGAAAAAAGGAGGGGAGTCAGATTTTGTCAGGTCACATTTTACATCTAACACAATATGACTCTGTTCTTATATTAAAAATGCAAGATGTAACACCAACCATTTTCACTCTGCTGTCATATTGTGACCTCTGCTACTTATGTGTAACGTTATTTGTAACTAGTGTTAACAGAGAGTAAAAAGGAGGGGAGTCAGAGTTTGTCAGGTCACATTTTACATCTGTCACAATCTGACTCCCCTCTTATATTAAAAATGCAAGATGTAACACCAACCATTTTCACTCTGCTGCCATATTGTGACCTCTGCTACTTATTTATAAAGTTATTTGTAACTAGTGGTAACAGAGGAAAAAAGAAGGGGAGTCAGATTTTGTCAGGTCACATTTTACATCTGTCACAATCTGACTCCCCTCTTATATTAAAAATGCAAGATGTAACACCAACCATTTTCACTCTGCTTTCATATTGTGACCTCTGCTACTTGTTTATAAAGTTATTTGTAACTAGTGTTAACAGAGAGTAAAAAGGAGAGGAGTCAGATTTTATCAGGTCACATTTTACATCTGTCACAATCTGACTCCTATCTTATATTAAAAATGCAAGATGTAACCCCAACCATTTTCACTCTGCTGTCATATTGTGACCTCTGCTACTTATTTGTAAAGTTATTTGTAACTAGTGTTAACAGAGAGTAAAAAAGGAGGGGAGTCAGATTTTGTCAGGTCACATTTTACATCTGTCACAATCTGACTCCCCTCTTATATTAAAAATGCAAGATGTAACACCAACCATTTTCACTCTGCTGCCATATTGTGACCTCTGCTACTTATTTGTAAAGTTATTTGTAACTAGTGTTAACAGAGAGGAAAAAAGGAGGGGAGTCAGATTTTGTCAGGTCACATTTTACATCTAACACAATCTGACTCTGTTCTTATATTAAAAATGCAAGATGTAACACCAACCATTTTCACTCTGCTGCCATATTGTGACCTCTGCTACTTATCTGTAAAGTTATTTGTAACTAGTGTTAACAGAGAGTAAAAAGGAGGGGAGTCAGATTTTGTCAGGTCACATTTTACATCTGTCACAATCTGACTCCCCTCTTATATTAAAAATGCAAGATGTAACACCAACCATTTTCACTCTGCTGCCATATTGTGACCTCTGCTACTTATTTATAAAGTTATTTGTAACTAGTGGTAACAGAGGAAAAAAGGAGGGGAGTCAGATTTTGTCAGGTCACATTTTACATCTGTCACAATCTGACTCCCCTCTTATATTAAAAATGCAAAATGTAACCTCATATGGAATTTTCTATCCTTAGGTTACACGAGGTCACGTGTGGGCCTTGAGGTCCTCGGCAGTATTAATTGTTTGGCTTTGACTGGGGGCAGTAGGTGCCAGTCTATCTCAACACTGTGGTGGCCAGGGTCGAAGAGACCTGTTGCTGCCTTCCTAGACATAATAGATAGCTGGCCGTTGACGTAAACAGACATCTGTGTCTCCAGACTAGAACATGTTGACGATAACTCCGTTCTTGGTAAAAACATTCTCTTTGTCTCATTTGTGGCGTATAGTATTTGTGGTGTTATATTGAGGTTTAAAGTCTATCCACCAGCACGAGTTCGGCAGAATGTGAGACCGACTCAGGCACTTCTGATGTACTATGAGAGTGTCTCTAATTCTCCTTGGCCAAGCGTCAATAGATATTATAGCATAAGACATCAGAGGCTCCCAAACACTTTCTTCCCTCCTGACCTCACCATTGACCTTTGACTTCAGCAATTTCTCCACAACAGTGACACCAACCATTTTCACTCTGCTGGCATATTGTGACCTCTGCTACTTATGTGTAAAGTTATTTGTAACTAGTGTTAACAGAGAGGAAAAAAGGAGGGGAGTCAGATTTTGTCAGGTCACATTTTACATCTAACACAATATGACTCTGTTCTTATATTAAAAATGCAAGATGTAACACCAACCATTTTCACTCTGCTGTCATATTGTGACCTCTGCTACTTATGTGTAACGTTATTTGTAACTAGTGGTAACAGAGAGAAAAAAGGAGGGGGAGTCAGATTTTGTCAGGTCACATTTTACATCTGTCACAATCTGACTCCCCTCTTATATTAAAAATGCAAGATGTAACACCAACCATTTTCACTCTGCTGTCATATTGTGACCTCTGCTACTTGTTTATAAAGTTATTTGTAACTAGTGTTAACAGAGAGTAAAAAGGAGGGGAGTCAGATTTTGTCAGGTCACATTTTACATCTGTCACAATCTGACTCCCCTCTTATATTAAAAATGCAAGATGTAACACCAACTATTTTCACTCTGCTGCCATATTGTGACCTCTGCTACTTATTTGTAAAGTTATTTGTAACTAGTGTTAACAGAGAGGAAAAAAGGAGGGGAGTCAGATTTTGTCAGGTCACATTTTACATCTAACACAATCTGACTCTGTTCTTATATTAAAAATGCAAGATGTAACACCAACCATTTTCACTCTGCTGCCATATTGTGACCTCTGCTACTTATCTGTAAAGTTATTTGTAACTAGTATTAACAGAGAGGAAAAAAGGAGGGGAGTCAGATTTTGTCAGGTCACATTTTACATCTGTCACAATCTGACTCCACTCTTATATTAAAAATGCAAGATGTAACACCAACCATTTTCACTCTGCTGCCATATTGTGACCTCTGCTACTTATTTATAAAGTTATTTGTAACTAGTGGTAACAGAGGAAAAAAAGGAGGGGAGTCAGATTTTGTCAGGTCACATTTTACATCTGTCACAATCTGACTCCTCTCTTATATTAAAAATGCAAGATGTAACACCAACCATTTTCACTCTGCTGCCATATTGTGACCTCTGCTACTTATTTGTAAAGTTATTTGTAACTAGTGTTAACAGAGAGGAAAAAAGGAGGGGAGTCAGATTTTGTCAGGTCACATTTTACATCTGTCACAATCTGACTCCCCTCTTATATTAAAAATGCAAGATGTAACACCAACCATTTTCACTCTGCTGTCATATTGTGACCTCTGCTACTTATGTGTAAAGTTATTTGTAACTAGTGTTAACAGAGAGTAAAAAGGAGGGGAGTCAGATTTTGTCAGGTCACATTTTACATCTGTCACAATCTGACTCCCCTCTTATATTAAAAATGCAAGATGTAACACCAACCATTTTCACTCTGCTGTCATATTGTGACCTCTGCTACTTATGTGTAAAGTTATTTGTAACTAGTGTTAACAGAGAGTAAAAAGGAGGGGAGTCAGATTTTGTCAGGTCACATTTTACATCTGTCACAATCTGACTCCCCTCTTATATTAAAAATGCAAGATGTAACACCAACCATTTTCACTCTGCTGCCATATTGTGACCTCTGCTACTTATTTGTAAAGTTATTTGTAACTAGTATTAACAGAGAGGAAAAAAGAAGGGGAGTCAGATTTTGTCAGGTCACATTTTACATCTGTCACAATCTGACTCCACTCTTATATTAAAAATGCAAAATGTAACCTCATATGGAATTTTCTATCCTTAGGTTACACGAGGTCACGTGTGGGCCTTGAGGTCCTCGGCAGTATTAATTGTTTGGCTTTGACTGGGGGCAGTAGGTGCCAGTCTATCTCAACACTGTGGTGGCCAGGGTCGAAGAGACCTGTTGCTGCCTTCCTAGACATAATAGATAGCTGGCCGTTGACGTAAACAGACATCTGTGTCTCCAGACTAGAACATGTTGACGATAACTCCGTTCTTGGTAAAAACATTCTCTTTGTCTCATTTGTGGCGTATAGTATTTGTGGTGTTATATTGAGGTTTAAAGTCTATCCACCAGCACGAGTTCGGCAGAATGTGAGACCGACACAGGCACTTCTGATGTACTATGAGAGTGTCTCTAATTCTCCTTGGCCAAGCGTCAATAGATATTATAGCATAAGACATCAGAGGCTCCCAAACACTTTCTTCCCTCCTGACCTCACCATTGACCTTTGACTTCAGCAATTTCTCCACAACAGTGACACCAACCATTTTCACTCTGCTGGCATATTGTGACCTCTGCTACTTATGTGTAAAGTTATTTGTAACTAGTGTTAACAGAGAGGAAAAAAGGAGGGGAGTCAGATTTTGTCAGGTCACATTTTACATCTAACACAATATGACTCTGTTCTTATATTAAAAATGCAAGATGTAACACCAACCATTTTCACTCTGCTGTCATATTGTGACCTCTGCTACTTATGTGTAAAGTTATTTGTAACTAGTGTTAACAGAGAGTAAAAAGGAGGGGAGTCAGAGTTTGTCAGGTCACATTTTACATCTGTCACAATCTGACTCCCCTCTTATATTAAAAATGCAAGATGTAACACCAACCATTTTCACTCTGCTGTCATATTGTGACCTCTGCTACTTGTTTGTAAAGTTATTTGTAACTAGTGTTAACAGAGAGTAAAAAGGAGGGGAGTCAGATTTTGTCAGGTCACATTTTACATCTGTCACAATCTGACTCCCATCTTATATTAAAAATGCAAGATGTAACCCCAACCATTTTCACTCTGCTGTCATATTGTGACCTCTGCTACTTATTTGTAAAGTTATTTGTAACTAGTGTTAACAGAGAGGAAAAAAGGAGGGGAGTCGGATTTTGTCAGGTCACATTTTACATCTGTCACAATCTGACTCTGTTCTTATATTAAAAATGCAAGATGTAACACCAAACATTTTCACTCTGCTGCCATATTGTGACCTCTGGTACTTATTTATAAAGTTATTTGTAACTAGTGGTAACAGAGGAAAAAAGAAGGGGAGTCAGATTTTGTCAGGTCACATTTTACATCTGTCACAATCTGACTCCCCTCTTATATTAAAAATGCAAGATGTAACACCAACCATTTTCACTCTGCTGTCATATTGTGACCTCTGCTACTTATGTGTTAAGTTATTTGTAACTAGTGTTAACAGAGAGTAACAAGGAGAGAGTCAGATTTTATCAGGTCACATTTTACATCTGTCACAATCTGACTCTCCTCTTATATTAAAAATGCAAGATGTAACCCCAACCATTTTCACTCTGCTGTCATATTGTGACCTCTGCTACTTATTTGTAAAGTTTATTTGTAACTAGTATTAACAGAGAGGAAAAAAGGAGGGGAGTCAGATTTTGTCAGGTCACATTTTTCATCTAACACAATCTGACTCTGTTCTTATATTAAAAATGCAAGATGTAACACCAACCATTTTCACTCTGCTGCCATATTGTGACCTCTGCTACTTATTTGTAAAGTTATTTGTAACTAGTATTAACAGAGAGGAAAAAGGAAGGGGAGTCAGATTTTGTCAGGTCACATTTTACATCTGTCACAATCTGACTCCCCTCTTATATTAAAAATGCAAGATGTAACACCAACCATTTTCACTCTGCTGCCATATTGTGACCTCTGCTACTTATTTGTAAAGTTATTTGTAACTAGTATTAACAGAGAGGAAAAAAGAAGGGGAGTCAGATTTTGTCAGGTCACATTTTACATCTGTCACAATCTGACTCCACTCTTATATTAAAAATGCAAAATGTAACCTCATATGGAATTTTCTATCCTTAGGTTACACGAGGTCACGTGTGGGCCTTGAGGTCCTCGGCAGTATTAATTGTTTGGCTTTGACTGGGGGCAGTAGGTGCCAGTCTATCTCAACACTGTGGTGGCCAGGGTCGAAGAGACCTGTTGCTGCCTTCCTAGACATAATAGATAGCTGGCCGTTGACGTAAACAGACATCTGTGTCTCCAGACTAGAACATGTTGACGATAACTCCGTTCTTGGTAAAAACATTCTCTTTGTCTCATTTGTGGCGTATAGTATTTGTGGTGTTATATTGAGGTTTAAAGTCTATCCACCAGCACGAGTTCGGCAGAATGTGAGACCGACACAGGCACTTCTGATGTACTATGAGAGTGTCTCTAATTCTCCTTGGCCAAGCGTCAATAGATATTATAGCATAAGACATCAGAGGCTCCCAAACACTTTCTTCCCTCCTGACCTCACCATTGACCTTTGACTTCAGCAATTTCTCCACAACAGTGACACCAACCATTTTCACTCTGCTGGCATATTGTGACCTCTGCTACTTATGTGTAAAGTTATTTGTAACTAGTGTTAACAGAGAGGAAAAAAGGAGGGGAGTCAGATTTTGTCAGGTCACATTTTACATCTAACACAATATGACTCTGTTCTTATATTAAAAATGCAAGATGTAACACCAACCATTTTCACTCTGCTGTCATATTGTGACCTCTGCTACTTATGTGTAACGTTATTTGTAACTAGTGTTAACAGAGAGTAAAAAGGAGGGGAGTCAGAGTTTGTCAGGTCACATTTTACATCTGTCACAATCTGACTCCCCTCTTATATTAAAAATGCAAGATGTAACACCAACCATTTTCACTCTGCTGTCATATTGTGACCTCTGCTACTTGTTTATAAAGTTATTTGTAACTAGTGTTAACAGAGAGTAAAAAGGAGAGAGTCAGATTTTATCAGGTCACATTTTACATCTGTCACAATCTGACTCCTATCTTATATTAAAAATGCAAGATGTAACCCCAACCATTTTCACTCTGCTGTCATATTGTGACCTCTGCTACTTATTTGTAAAGTTATTTGTAACTAGTGTTAACAGAGAGGAAAAAAGGAGGGGAGTCGGATTTTGTCAGGTCACATTTTACATCTGTCACAATCTGACTCTGTTCTTATATTAAAAATGCAAGATGTAACACCAAACATTTTCACTCTGCTGCCATATTGTGACCTCTGCTACTTATTTATAAAGTTATTTGTAACTAGTGGTAACAGAGGAAAAAAGAAGGGGAGTCAGATTTTGTCAGGTCACATTTTACATCTGTCACAATCTGACTCCCCTCTTATATTAAAAATGCAAGATGTAACACCAACCATTTTCACTCTGCTGTCATATTGTGACCTCTGCTACTTATGTGTTAAGTTATTTGTAACTAGTGTTAACAGAGAGTAACAAGGAGAGAGTCAGATTTTATCAGGTCACATTTTACATCTGTCACAATCTGACTCTCCTCTTATATTAAAAATGCAAGATGTAACCCCAACCATTTTCACTCTGCTGTCATATTGTGACCTCTGCTACTTATTTGTAAAGTTTATTTGTAACTAGTATTAACAGAGAGGAAAAAAGGAGGGGAGTCAGATTTTGTCAGGTCACATTTTTCATCTAACACAATCTGACTCTGTTCTTATATTAAAAATGCAAGATGTAACACCAACCATTTTCACTCTGCTGCCATATTGTGACCTCTGCTACTTATTTATGAAGTTATTTGTAACTAGTGGTAACAGAGGAAAAAGGAAGGGGAGTCAGATTTTGTCAGGTCACATTTTACATCTGTCACAATCTGACTCCCCTCTTATATTAAAAATGCAAGATGTAACACCAACCATTTTCACTCTGCTGCCATATTGTGACCTCTGCTACTTATTTATAAAGTTATTTGTAACTAGTGGTAACAGAGGAAAAAAGAAGGGGAGTCAGATTTTGTCAGGTCACATTTTACATCTGTCACAATCTGACTCCCCTCTTATATTAAAAATGCAAGATGTAACACCAACCATTTTCACTCTGCTGTCATATTGTGACCTCTGCTACTTATGTGTAAAGTTATTTGTAACTAGTGTTAACAGAGAGTAAAAAGGAGGGGAGTCAGATTTTGTCAGGTCACATTTTACATCTGTGACAATCTGACTCCCCTCTTATATTAAAAATGCAAGATGTAACACCAACCATTTTCACTCTGCTGCCATATTGTGACCTCTGCTACTTATTTGTAAAGTTTATTTGTAACTAGTGTTAACAGAGAGGAAAAAAGGAGGGGAGTCAGATTTTGTCAGGTCACATTTTACATCTAACACAATCTGACTCTGTTCTTATATTAAAAATGCAAGATGTAACCCCAACCATTTTCACTCTGCTGTCATATTGTGACCTCTGCTACTTATGTGTAAAGTTATTTGTAAATAGTGTTAACAGTGAGTAAAAAGGAGGGGAGTCAGATTTTGTCAGGTCACATTTTACATCTGTGACAATCTGACTCCCCTCTTCGATTAAAAATGCAAGATGTAACCCCAACCATTTTCACTCTGCTGTCATATTGTGACCTCTGCTACTTGTTTGTAAAGTTATTTGTATCTAGTGTTAACAGAGAGTAAAAAAGGAGAGGAGTCAGATTTTATCAGGTCACATTTTACATCTGTCACAATCTGACTCCCCTCTTATATTAAAAATGCAAGATGTAACACCAACCATTTTCACTCTGCTGTCATATTGTGACCTCTGCTACTTATGTGTAAAGTTATTTGTAACTAGTGTTAACAGAGAGTAAAAAAGGAGGGGAGTCAGATTTTGTCAGGTCACATTTTACATCTGTCACAATCTGACTCCCCTCTTATATTAAAAATGCAAGATGTAACACCAACCATTTTCACTCTGCTGCCATATTGTGACCTCTGCTACTTATTTGTAAAGTTGTTTGTAACTAGTGTTAACAGAGAGGAAAAAAGGAGGGGAGTCAGATTTTGTCAGGTCACATTTTACATCTGTCACAATCTGACTCCTCTCTTATATTAAAAATGCAAGATGTAACACCAACCATTTTCACTCTGCTGCCATATTGTGACCTCTGCTACTTATTTGTAAAGTTATTTGTAACTAGTGTTAACAGAGAGGAAAAAAGGAGGGGAGTCAGATTTTGTCAGGTCACATTTTACATCTAACACAATCTGACTCTGTTCTTATATTAAAAATGCAAGATGTAACCCCAACCATTTTCACTCTGCTGTCATATTGTGACCTCTGCTACTTATGTGTAAAGTTATTTGTAACTAGTGTTAACAGAGAGTAAAAAAGGAGGGGAGTCAGATTTTGTCAGGTCACATTTTACATCTAACACAATCTGACTCTGTTCTTATATTAAAAATGCAAGATGTAACACCAACCATTTTCACTCTGCTGCCATATTGTGACCTCTGCTACTTATTTATAAAGTTATTTGTAACTAGTGGTAACAGAGGAAAAAAGAAGGGAAGTCAGATTTTGTCAGGTCACATTTTACATCTGTCACAATCTGACTCCCCTCTTATATTAAAAATGCAAGATGTAACACCAACCATTTTCACTCTGCTGTCATATTGTGACCTCTGCTACTTATTTGTAAAGTTATTTGTAACTAGTGTTAACAGAGAGTAAAAAGGAGAGGAGTCAGATTTTATCAGGTCACATTTTACATCTGTCACAATCTGACTCTCCTCTTATATTAAAAATGCAAGATGTAACACCAACCATTTTCACTCTGCTGTCATATTGTGACCTCTGCTACTTATGTGTAAAGTTATTTGTAACTAGTGTTAACAGAGAGTAAAAAAGGAGGGGAGTCAGATTTTGTCAGGTCACATTTTACATCTAACACAATCTGACTCTGTTCTTATATTAAAAATGCAAGATGTAACACCAACCATTTTCACTCTGCTGTCATATTGTGACCTCTGCTACTTATGTGTAACGTTATTTGTAACTAGTGTTAACAGAGAGTAAAAAGGAGGGGAGTCAGATTTTGTCAGGTCACATTTTACATCTGTCACAATCTGACTCCCCTCTTATATTAAAAATGCAAGATGTAACACCAACCATTTTCACTCTGCTGCCATATTGTGACCTCTGCTACTTATTTATAAAGTTATTTGTAACTAGTGGTAACAGAGAGTAAAAAGGAGAGAGTCAGATTTTATCAGGTCACATTTTACATCTGTCACAATCTGACTCTCCTCTTATATTAAAAATGCAAGATGTAACACCAACCATTTTCACTCTGCTGTCATATTGTGACCTCTGCTACTTATGTGCAACGTTATTTGTAACTAGTGTTAACAGAGAGTAAAAAGGAGGGGAGTCAGATTTTGTCAGGTCACATTTTACATCTGTCACAATCTGACTCCCCTCTTATATTAAAAATGCAAGATGTAACCCCAACCATTTTCACTCTGCTGTCATATTGTGACCTCTGCTACTTATGTGCAACGTTATTTGTAACTAGTGTTAACAGAGAGTAAAAAGGAGGGGAGTCAGATTTTGTCAGGTCACATTTTACATCTGTCACAATCTGACTCCCCTCTTATATTAAAAATGCAAGATGTAACACCAACCATTTTCACTCTGCTGCCATATTGTGACCTCTGCTACTTATTTATAAAGTTATTTGTAACTAGTGGTAACAGAGGAAAAAAGAAGGGGAGTCAGATTTTGTCAGGTCACATTTTACATCTGTCACAATCTGACTCCCCTCTTATATTAAAAATGCAAGATGTAACACCAACCATTTTCACTCTGCTGTCATATTGTGACCTCTGCTACTTATTTGTAAAGTTATTTGTAACTAGTGTTAACAGAGAGTAAAAAGGAGGGGAGTCAGATTTTGTCAGGTCACATTTTACATCTGTCACAATCTGACTCTCCTCTCTTATATTAAAAATGCAAGATGTAACACCAACCATTTTCACTCTGCTGCCATATTGTGACCTCTGCTACTTATTTATAAAGTTATTTGTAACTAGTGTTAACAGAGAGTAAAAAAGGAGGGGAGTCAGATTTTGTCAGGTCACATTTTACATCTGTCACAATCTGACTCTCTTCTTATATTAAAAATGCAAGATGTAACACCAACCATTTTCACTCTGCTGTCATATTGTGACCTCTGCTACTTATGTGTAAAGTTATTTGTAACTAGTGTTAACAGAGAGTAAAAAGGAGGGGAGTCAGATTTTGTCAGGTCACATTTTACATCTGTCACAATCTGACTCTCCTCTTATATTAAAAATGCAAGATGTAACACCAACCATTTTCACTCTGCTGCCATATTGTGACCTCTGCTACTTATTTATAAAGTTATTTGTAACTAGTGGTAACAGAGGAAAAAAGAAGGGAAGTCAGATTTTGTCAGGTCACATTTTACATCTGTCACAATCTGACTCCCCTCTTATATTAAAAATGCAAGATGTAACACCAACCATTTTCACTCTGCTGTCATATTGTGACCTCTGCTACTTATGTGTAAAGTTATTTGTAACTAGTGTTAACAGAGAGTAAAAAGGAGGGGAGTCAGATTTTGTCAGGTCACATTTTACATCTATCACAATCTGACTCTGTTCTTATATTAAAAATGCAAGATGTAACACCAACCATTTTCACTCTGCTGTCATATTGTGACCTCTGCTACTTATTTGTAAAGTTATTTGTAACTAGTGTTAACAGAGAGTAAAAAGGAGGGGAGTCAGATTTTGTCAGGTCACATTTTACATCTGTCACAATCTGACTCCCCTCTTATATTAAAAATGCAAGATGTAACACCAACCATTTTCACTCTGCTGCCATATTGTGACCTCTGCTACTTATTTGTAAAGTTATTTGTAACTAGTGTTAACAGAGAGGAAAAAAGGAGGGGAGTCAGATTTTGTCAGGTCACATTTTACATCTAACACAATCTGACTCTGTTCTTATATTAAAAATGCAAGATGTAACACCAACCATTTTCACTCTGCTGTCATATTGTGACCTCTGCTACTTATGTGTAAAGTTATTTGTAACTAGTGTTAACAGAGAGTAAAAAAGGAGGGGAGTCAGATTTTGTCAGGTCACATTTTACATCTGTCACAATCTGACTCTGTTCTTATATTAAAAATGCAAGATGTAACACCAACCATTTTCACTCTGCTGCCATATTGTGACCTCTGCTACTTATTTATAAAGTTATTTGTAACTAGTGGTAACAGAGGAAAAAAGGAGGGGAGTCAGATTTTGTCAGGTCACATTTTACATCTGTCACAATCTGACTCCCCTCTTATATTAAAAATGCAAGATGTAACACCAACCATTTTCACTCTGCTGTCATATTGTGACCTCTGCTACTTATGTGTAAAGTTATTTGTAACTAGTGTTAACAGAGAGTAAAAAAGGAGGGGAGTCAGATTTTGTCAGGTCACATTTTACATCTGTCACAATCTGACTCCCCTCTTATATTAAAAATGCAAGATGTAACACCAACCATTTTCACTCTGCTGCCATATTGTGACCTCTGCTACTTATTTGTAAAGTTGTTTGTAAGTAGTGTTAACAGAGAGGAAAAAAGGAGGGGAGTCAGATTTTGTCAGGTCACATTTTACATCTGTCACAATCTGACTCTGTTCTTATATTAAAAATGCAAGATGTAACACCAACCATTTTCACTCTGCTGCCATATTGTGACCTCTGCTACTTATTTATAAAGTTATTTGTAACTAGTGGTAACAGAGGAAAAAAGAAGGGGAGTCAGATTTTGTCAGGTCACATTTTACATCTGTCACAATCTGACTCCCCTCTTATATTAAAAATGCAAGATGTAACACCAACCATTTTCACTCTGCTGTCATATTGTGACCTCTGCTACTTATTTGTAAAGTTATTTGTAACTAGTGTTAACAGAGAGTAAAAAGGAGAGAGTCAGATTTTATCAGGTCACATTTTACATCTGTCACAATCTGACTCTCCTCTTATATTAAAAATGCAAGATGTAACCCCAACCATTTTCACTCTGCTGTCATATTGTGACCTCTGCTACTTATGTGTAAAGTTATTTGTAACTAGTGTTAACAGAGAGTAAAAAAGGAGGGGAGTCAGATTTTGTCAGGTCACATTTTACATCTAACACAATCTGACTCTGTTCTTATATTAAAAATGCAAGATGTAACACCAACCATTTTCACTCTGCTGCCATATTGTGACCTCTGCTACTTATTTATAAAGTTATTTGTAACTAGTGGTAACAGAGGAAAAAAGAAGGGAAGTCAGATTTTGTCAGGTCACATTTTACATCTGTCACAATCTGACTCCCCTCTTATATTAAAAATGCAAGATGTAACACCAACCATTTTCACTCTGCTGTCATATTGTGACCTCTGCTACTTATGTGTAAAGTTATTTGTAACTAGTGTTAACAGAGAGTAAAAAAGGAGGGGAGTCAGATTTTGTCAGGTCACATTTTACATCTGTCACAATCTGACTCCCCTCTTATATTAAAAATGCAAGATGTAACACCAACCATTTTCACTCTGCTGCCATATTGTGACCTCTGCTACTTATTTGTAAAGTTGTTTGTAACTAGTATTAAGAGAGAGGAAAAAAGGAGGGGAGTCAGATTTTGTCAGGTCACATTTTACATCTGTCACAATCTGACTCCTCTCTTATATTAAAAATGCAAGATGTAACACCAACCATTTTCACTCTGCTGCCATATTGTGACCTCTGCTACTTATTTGTAAAGTTATTTGTAACTAGTGTTAACAGAGAGGAAAAAAGGAGGGGAGTCAGATTTTGTCAGGTCACATTTTACATCTGTCACAATCTGACTCTGTTCTTATATTAAAAATGCAAGATGTAACACCAACCATTTTCACTCTGCTGCCATATTGTGACCTCTGCTACTTATTTGTAAAGTTATTTGTAACTAGTGTTAACAGAGAGTAAAAAAGGAGGGGAGTCAGATTTTGTCAGGTCACATTTTACATCTGTCACAATCTGACTCTCCTCTTATATTAAAAATGCAAGATGTAACACCAACCATTTTCACTCTGCTGCCATATTGTGACCTCTGCTACTTATTTATAAAGTTATTTGTAACTAGTGGTAACAGAGGAAAAAAGAAGGGAAGTCAGATTTTGTCAGGTCACATTTTACATCTGTCACAATCTGACTCTCCTCTTATATTAAAAATGCAAGATGTAACACCAACCATTTTCACTCTGCTGCCATATTGTGACCTCTGCTACTTATTTGTAAAGTTATTTGTAACTAGTGTTAACAGAGAGTAAAAAGGAGAGGAGTCAGATTTTATCAGGTCACATTTTACATCTGTCACAATCTGACTCTCCTCTTATATTAAAAATGCAAGATGTAACCCCAACCATTTTCACTCTGCTGTCATATTGTGACCTCTGCTACTTATGTGTAAAGTTATTTGTAACTAGTGTTAACAGAGAGTAAAAAAGGAGGGGAGTCAGATTTTGTCAGGTCACATTTTACATCTGTCACAATCTGACTCCGTTCTTATATTAAAAATGCAAGATGTAACACCAACCATTTTCACTCTGCTGCCATATTGTGACCTCTGCTACTTATTTATAAAGTTATTTGTAACTAGTGGTAACAGAGAGAAAAAAGAAGGGAAGTCAGATTTTGTCAGGTCACATTTTACATCTGTCACAATCTGACTCCCCTCTTATATTAAAAATGCAAGATGTAACACCAACCATTTTCACTCTGCTGTCATATTGTGACCTCTGCTACTTATTTGTAAAGTTATTTGTAACTAGTGTTAACAGAGAGTAAAAAAGGAGGGGAGTCAGATTTTGTCAGGTCACATTTTACATCTGTCACAATCTGACTCCCCTCTTATATTAAAAATGCAAGATGTAACACCAACCATTTTCACTCTGCTGCCATATTGTGACCTCTGCTACTTATTTGTAAAGTTATTTGTAACTAGTGTTAACAGAGAGGAAAAAAGGAGGGGAGTCAGATTTTGTCAGGTCACATTTTACATCTGTCACAATCTGACTCCCCTCTTATATTAAAAATGCAAGATGTAACACCAACCATTTTCACTCTGCTGCCATATTGTGACCTCTGCTACTTATTTGTAAAGTTATTTGTAACTAGTGTTAACAGAGAGGAAAAAAGGAGGGGAGTCAGATTTTGTCAGGTCACATTTTACATCTGTCACAATCTGACTCTGTTCTTATATTAAAAATGCAAGATGTAACACCAACCATTTTCACTCTGCTGCCATATTGTGACCTCTGCTACTTATTTATAAAGTTATTTGTAACTAGTGGTAACAGAGGAAAAAAGAAGGGGAGTCAGATTTTGTCAGGTCACATTTTACATCTGTCACAATCTGACTCCCCTCTTATATTAAAAATGCAAGATGTAACACCAACCATTTTCACTCTGCTGTCATATTGTGACCTCTGCTACTTATTTGTAAAGTTATTTGTAACTAGTGTTAACAGAGAGTAAAAAGGAGAGAGTCAGATTTTATCAGGTCACATTTTACATCTGTCACAATCTGACTCTCCTCTTATATTAAAAATGCAAGATGTAACCCCAACCATTTTCACTCTGCTGTCATATTGTGACCTCTGCTACTTATTTGTAAAGTTATTTGTAACTAGTGTTAACAGAGAGTAAAAAAGGAGGGGAGTCAGATTTTGTCAGGTCACATTTTACATCTAACACAATCTGACTCTGTTCTTATATTAAAAATGCAAGATGTAACACCAACCATTTTCACTCTGCTGCCATATTGTGACCTCTGCTACTTATTTATAAAGTTATTTGTAACTAGTGGTAACAGAGGAAAAAGGAAGGGGAGTCAGATTTTGTCAGGTCACATTTTACATCTGTCACAATCTGACTCCCCTCTTATATTAAAAATGCAAGATGTAACACCAACCATTTTCACTCTGCTGTCATATTGTGACCTCTGCTACTTATGTGTAAAGTTATTTGTAACTAGTGTTAACAGAGAGTAAAAAAGGAGGGGAGTCAGATTTTGTCAGGTCACATTTTACATCTGTCACAATCTGACTCCCCTCTTATATTAAAAATGCAAGATGTAACACCAACCATTTTCACTCTGCTGCCATATTGTGACCTCTGCTACTTATTTGTAAAGTTATTTGTAACTAGTATTAAGAGAGAGGAAAAAAGGAGGGGAGTCAGATTTTGTCAGGTCACATTTTACATCTGTCACAATCTGACTCCTCTCTTATATTAAAAATGCAAGATGTAACACCAACCATTTTCACTCTGCTGCCATATTGTGACCTCTGCTACTTATTTGTAAAGTTATTTGTAACTAGTGTTAACAGAGAGGAAAAAAGGAGGGGAGTCGGATTTTGTCAGGTCACATTTTACATCTGTCACAATCTGACTCCGTTCTTATATTAAAAATGCAAGATGTAACACCAACCATTTTCACTCTGCTGCCATATTGTGACCTCTGCTACTTATTTATAAAGTTATTTGTAACTAGTGGTAACAGAGAGTAAAAAGGAGGGGAGTCAGATTTTGTCAGGTCACATTTTACATCTGTCACAATCTGACTCCCCTCTTATATTAAAAATGCAAGATGTAACACCAACCATTTTCACTCTGCTGTTATATTGTGACCTCTGCTACTTATGTGTAAAGTTATTTGTAACTAGTGTTAACAGAGAGTAAAAAGGAGAGGAGTCAGATTTTGTCAGGTCACATTTTACATCTGTCACAATCTGACTCTCCTCTTATATTAAAAATGCAAGATGTAACTGTTACCAACCATTTTCACTCTGCTAGTCATATTGTGACCTCTGCTACTTATTTGTAAAGTTATTTGTAACTAGTATTAACAGAGAGGAAAAAAGGAGGGGAGTCAGATTTTGTCAGGTCACATTTCACATCTAACACAATCTGACTCTGTTCTTATATTAAAAATGCAAGATGTAACCCCAACCATTTTCACTCTGCTGCCATATTGTGACCTCTGCTACTTATTTATAAAGTTATTTGTAACTAGTGGTAACAGAGGAAAAAAGGAATGGGGAGTCAGATTTTGTCAGGTCACATTTTACATCTGTCACAATCTGACTCTCCTCTTATATAAAAACTGCAAGATGTAACCCCAACCATTTTCACTCTGCTGTCATATTGTGACCTCTGCTACTTATTTATAAAGTTATTTGTAACTAGATGTTAACAGAGAGGAAAAAAGGAGGGGAGTCGGATTTTGTCAGGTCACTTTTTACATCCTGACCTCACAATCTGACTCTCCTGCTTACATTAAAAATGCACTAGATGTAACACCAACCATTTTCACTCTGCTGTCATATTGTGACCTCTGCTACTTATTTGTAAAGTTATTTGTAAGTAGTGTTAACAGAGAGTAAAAAAGGAGGGGAGTCAGATTTTATCAGGTCACATTTTACATCTGTCACAATCTGACTCTCCTCTTATATTAAAAATGCAAGATGTAACACCAACCATTTTCACTCTGCTGTCATATTGTGACCTCTGCTACTTATGTGTAAAGTTATTTGTAACTACTGTTAACAGAGAGGAAAAAAGGAGGGGAGTCGGATTTTGTCAGGTCACATTTTACATCTGTCACAATCTGACTCCCCTCTTATATTAAAAATGCAAGATGTAACACCAACCATTTTCACTCTGCTGCCATATTGTGACCTCTGGTAGTTATGTGTAAAGTTATTTGTAACTAGTGTTAACAGAGAGTAAAAAGGAGAGAGTCAGATTTTATCAGGTCACATTTTACATCTGTCACAATCTGACTCTCCTCTTATATTAAAAATGCAAGATGTAACACCAACCATTTTCACTCTGCTGTCATATTGTGACCTCTGCTACTTATGTGTAAAGTTATTTGTAACTAGTGTTAACAGAGAGTAAAAAGGAGAAAGTCAGATTTTGTCAGGTCACATTTTACATCTGTCACAATCTGAATCCACTCTTATATTAAAAATGCAAGATGTAACTGTTATGGAATTTTCTATCCTTAGGTTACACGAGGTCACGTGTGGGCCTTGAGGTCCTCGGCAGTATTAATTGTTTGGCTTTGACTGGGGGCAGTAGGTGCCAGTCTATCTCAACACTGTGGTGGCCAGGGTCGAAGAGACCTGTTGCTGCCTTCCTAGACATAATAGATAGCTGGACGTTGACGTAAATAGACATCTGTGTCTCCAGACTAGAACATGTTGACGATAACTCCGTTCTTGGTAAAAACATTCTCTTTGTCTCATTTGGGGCGTATAGTATTTGTGGTGTTATGTTGAGGTTTAAAGTCTATCCACCAGCACGAGTTCGGCAGAATGTACGACCGACTCAGGCACTTCTGATGTACTATGAGAGTGTCTCTAATTCTCCTTGGCCAAGCGTCAATAGATATTACAGCATAAGACATCAGAGGCTCCCGAACACTTTCTTCCCTCCTGACCTCACCATTGACCTTTGACTTCAGCAATTTCTCCACTACAGTAACACCAACCATTTTCACTCTGCTGTCATTTTGTGACCTCTGCTACTTATTTGTAAAGTTATTTGTAACTAGTGTTAACAGAGAGGAAAAAAGGAGGGGAGTCAGATTTTGTCAGGTCACATTTTACATCTGTCACAATCTGACTCCCCTCTTATATTAAAAATGCAAGATGTAACACCAACCATTTTCACTCTGCTGTCATATTGTGACCTCTGCTACTTATTCGTAAAGTTATTTGTAACTAGTATTAACAGAGAGGAAAAAAGGAGGGGAGTCAAATTTTGTCAGGTCACATTTTACATCTGTCACAATCTGATTCCGTTCTTATATTAAAAATGCAAGATGTAACACCAACCATTTTCACTCTGCTGCCATATTGTGACCTCTGCTACTTATTTATAAAGTTATTTGTAACTAGTGGTAACAGGGGAAAAAGGAAGGGGAGTCAGATTTTGTCAGGTCACATTTTACATCTGTCACAATCTGATTCCGTTCTTATATTAAAAATGCAAGATGTAACACCAACCATTTTCACTCTGCTGCCATATTGTGACCTCTGCTACTTATTTATGAAGTTATTTGTAACTAGTGGTAACAGATTCTGAGGGGGACTCGGAAAATTCCACAACACCCGGCCTCGATAAAGCCGGTTAATCAGATGAATAAAAAGTTATATTTTGATGGTTACATTCAGCACATAGACACCAGCAACCCACCTCAGTCCCCCCCCCCCCCCGAATCTGAATCAATGGTCAACAGTTATATTTGATTTAGATTTGACCAATGAAACATCCTACTAGTTTTTAAAACTAATTCATATTTACGACTCATGCTGGTATGCTTCAAGTCAATGTCATTGTGATGGTATAATGTTTTTTCTAATTAAGATCCATTTTGGTGGTTTATTACATAATGCACCAATGTAATTACTGATGAAATATATAACAACTTATTACAAAATGGGCAAAGTTGATTACATATTGCGTTTAAGAATTTTCTTACAAAATGTGGCAGATTATTACAAAATGCGGCGTTATTACATAATGAAGTGAAAATTTATTACATTATTACCAGTGATTAAATTGGCTTTTGTAAGGAGGGGGTGCCCTTCTTCACTCACAGTGGTCAATATCTCTCAAAACATTTGTATTTACCTCGCACCATCGGTTTAATACATATTTTATCAATTTATAACCTACTTATTTATATCTCACATCAGTTCACATATTGGTAACTTATTTAGCCTACATTTCACCATCAATCTACACTGCAATTTGTAAGACTGATAACATTAGCATTAGCATTAGCATTAGCATTAGCATTAGCGCTTCTTAACTGAACGATTTTTTAACTGACATTTTATGTTTCTGTGACTTTGTCACAAAAACATTAAGGTGAAAATATAGACATTTAGTTTCAGTAAGTTAACAATGACCTGAACATTTTGTTGTGACAGTACTCACCTTAAGCCTCCCGCAGTCCGTGGCGCATCAGCAGCACTGTGTGTGTGTGTGTGTGTGTGTGTGTGTGTGTGTGTGTGTGTGTGTGCGCGCGTGCATGCGTGCGTGTTTGTACGCGCGGTATGCGGGAAGGTGCCCGTGAAAAGAGGGAGCTCAGCTCCTGCTGGCTGTACTGCCGAAGTGAGGAGGCGGAGCTGAGCTCCGGAAGGCTCCGGCCCAATTTAATAATTGGGCATTACATAATGTGTGCGTAATCGCCGTATCTCGGCCGGAGAAACACGCGGTGTACAGCATAAAAGTGCCATAACTGCCAAAATCCAAGTTGGAGACGAGTTAAACCATGTTTGCCTTAAAATATATATTATATATCATATATTCTATCCTTCAGCCCCCTGGGCAAGAAGCTTGTAAATCAGTGCTTCTGCGGGGGCACGGCAGCACCATCTTTCCTCCACGGTCACAGACGCCTTTTTTCGGCCACGGGAGCCAGCCCTGCCCGGGGAAGAGGGACGGTGCCATAGCACCCAAAATCCACGGTGGAGACGAGTGAAACCATGTTTGGCTTTAAATATATTCTATCCTACAGCCCCCTGAGCAAGAAACTTGTAAGTCAGTGCTCCTGGGAGGCACCGCTAGACTTTTTATGTGCGCAAACGCCGTATCTCGTCCGAAGAAACACGCTGTGTACACGACAGCATAAAAGTGCCATAAGTGCCAAAATCAAAGTTGGAGACGAGTGAAACCATGTTTGCCTTCAAATATATTCTATTCTGCACTGAAAAAAATGATTTTGTGGTGTAGTAATATTTATTAGGTTAACTGTCACAATTTTTATTTTGTAATTGTAAGTATCAGTGAGAACGGGAATTATTCAAGTAAAACTATATATGTCATTCAAGTAATAAATAAACTGTGTGGGAAGAGTAAGTTTTATTATGTATTTTCACATAATATTCAAAGGTTTCATGCACATGAACTTAGAAATACCAAGTAAGTTTTACATAATAGTGTTGCGTGTTTTGAATCCGCGCATGCGCCTTGTGTCGTGCATACAGGACGCATTCGCTTCGTTGTCCACCAAAACACAAGACGACGACGGTGGTCAGGTTTAATGGAGGCAGGAGCGGCTAAATCATCTTGAAGGTAAGTCATTCAGGGTTTTTCCTGCATATGTAACGGAGTTAAAATATAATATGAAGATAATATAAAATGTAATATGATCCCACTTGCCATCACACATCACGTATCACTGTAGCTTAATTTTACTATGGTCACTAAACGCAACGTCCCTGTGGACTTGGGTTGTGCGCCCTGGGGGTACAGCAGTCGGACCTCGCTGTCCCCTTGTAAGTTATCAGCTCCACCATTGTTTTTATTAATTATCTTAATTTTATACAAAACGAGTGGTTTATTTTGTGTTTATGAAACGTATAGCTCCCGAACGGTCGAGAACGTTCTTTTAATGTAAAGTTGATGGTGGTTTTCTTTATTTATTTATATAATGTGGCCAGTGTGACATGTGTCGCTATCTAACCAGCTAGCCTCTTTTAATTTCGCACTTGCAGTGAGACGTATGTGTGTGTAAACCGGGACTGGCTGTATGATTAATCCTTCGCTAGATGCTGTTAAAAAAGATGATAAAAAAAGTCATCATAGAACTAAAATTTTAATCTAAATTTACCAAATTATGTATTTAAACAATCAATAAGTTTACTTGAATGATAAAAAATGTATATTGCTTGATGAAATGTTGTATAATGCATGAAAAGCAAAAAAAAATGAGCGTTTGACTAAATCGTTTTTTAAAATGTTGAACGTAATTTTCTTTCCAGCCACCCAAGAAAGACAGCAAAAAGGCAGAGAAGGGGAAGACGTCTGCTGCGGTAGTGGACGGTCTAGAACCGAGGAGATGTCCAAGGAGCAGGTCAGAGAGCTGTTAGCCGATGCTAACATAGCTAGCTTTATTACAGCTTTGACTGAAGTACTTATACTTACTTATACTCATTTATTTAACTTAAACATTTTGCGTTTATTTAACGGCTACTTTGCAGACTGATTTTGTGTAACTTACTTATTTTACTCCTTATTACATATTTCTATTATTATTTTAAAAAACAAACCAAAAAAACGACATTGCGATTTCAGTTTAACAGCTGATCGAAGCAGTTGATTGAATCTGCGGTTTGTCAAGCTAATAGTTTAACATTTTTAACTCCTGTTTATTGTCGCTGTGAGCTGTATTTGAGGATGGTGAGTAAACTTTGGTTGTGCTGAGCTCTTGTTCAGTAATTACATCACAGTGAGTGTGTCAGTTTAGTACCTCAGCCAGATACCTGCTCCCGTATGGAGACTGCTGTTAGCTGGGCCAACTGACGGAAAGCCGTTTGAATAAATCGTTTTTTAAAATGTTGAATGTAATTTTCTTTCCAGCCACCCAAGGCAACCAAGGAGACCAGGATCCACAGTCAGGAGGAGGCAGAAAGGAGGGAGAAGGAGAACAACAGCCAGGCCTACCAACACAGGTGAGTCAGAAATAGAGTAAAATGAAAAAACAGAAAGACAAAATGGAGCCAATGCTGAATGCATGACTAAGCTGTGAAATGTTCCCTCGGGTCATCAGATCACCCAAACTGTTTAATTAGTCAGCTTTAATAAAGGAATGAATCAGTCACATATCATCAGACAAACTCTGTTGATGCTTATTTGTTCTTAATTCAGGTAGACACTCACATCGGCAGAGACCCCTCCAGGCTAACTCGTCCCACAAAAGCATGGGAGGAGTGACTAAAACACACTGGAAGGCCTTAACCACAGTTGTTTCACAGGTCTGATTGCCCTTGATTTTTACAGTAGTTAAGTCAAGTTTGTATTGTGTAATGATCGGCAATTTCTTGCTGAATCACTGAAATCACTGTTGTTTTGTTGCAGAGTTGTGCCTGTGCCCACTTGGAGAAGATAAGGCGAGGGAGAAGATACATTTAAAAATTATTTTTTCACTTAAGAAAAATAAAGGTGTTGTTAAACAGTTGCCTCATTTATTTTAAAAGTCATTGTTTCAATAAACAAAAACATTAAGAACAAATTTAGGCAATTTAAACTGCAGAAAAATGATGTAAAATGTTGTGTAAATGTTACTTAAATATAGTTCACAAATAAAAGTTAGAAAGAGTATTTAAAAATTACCTTGAAAAGCCATTGATTTTAGGTGAGATTTTTCAGTTTGAAGCAGTCAGAGTCTAAGTAAAACTTACAAAGAAGGAGAGAGTAAAATTCAATGACCATGTTAATAATCATCAGTAAATTACCTGAGGTTTGCTGGTAAAAGAAACTGAAAATCCGCAAGTACACTTTACTTGATGATCGCCCTTATAGAATTTACCTACAATTTCGAAGTGCAAAAACTTTCCTAGGTTTTCCCAAGTAAATAACACTCAGAATTTTTTTCAGTGTGCGGCTCCCTGAGCAAGAAGCTTGTGGATGAGTGCTTCTGCGGGGCCACGGCAGCATCATCTTTCCTCCCCGGTCACAGACGCCTGTTTTCGGCCACGGGGGCCAGCCCGGACCGGGGAGCAGGGACGGTGCCATAGCAGCCAAAATCCACGGTGGACACGAGTGAAACCACGTTTGCCTTCAAATATATTCCATCCTACAGGCCCCTGGGCAAGAAACTTGTAAGTCAGTGCTCCTGGGAGGACGTGGGGGGCACCGCTAGACTTTTTATGCGCTTAAACGCCGTATCTCGCCCGGAGAAACACTGTGTACACGAGAGCGTAAAAGTGCCATAAGTGCCAAAATCAAAGTTGGAGACGAGTGAAACCATGTTTGCCTTCAAATATATTCCATTCTGCAGCTCCCTGAGCAAGAAGCTTGTGGATGAGTGCTTCTGCGGGGCCACGGCAGCATCATCTTTCCTCCCCGGTCACAGACGCCTGTTTTCGGCCACGGGGGCCAGCCCGGACCGGGGAGCAGGGACGGTGCCATAGCAGCCAAAATCCACGGTGGACACGAGTGAAACCACGTTTGCCTTCAAATATATTCCATCCTACAGGCCCCTGGGCAAGAAACTTGTAAGTCAGTGCTCCTGGGAGGACGTGGGGGGCACCGCTAGACTTTTTATGCGCTTAAACGCCGTATCTCGCCCGGAGAAACACTGTGTACACGAGAGCGTAAAAGTGCCATAAGTGCCAAAATCAAAGTTGGAGACGAGTGAAACCATGTTTGCCTTCAAATATATTCCATTCTGCAGCTCCCTGAGCAAGAAGCTTGTGGATGAGTGCTTCTGCGGGGCCACGGCAGCATCATCTTTCCTCCCCGGTCACAGACGCCTGTTTTCGGCCACGGGGGCCAGCCCGGACCGGGGAGCAGGGACGGTGCCATAGCAGCCAAAATCCACGGTGGACACGAGTGAAACCACGTTTGCCTTCAAATATATTCCATCCTACAGGCCCCTGGGCAAGAAACTTGTAAGTCAGTGCTCCTGGGAGGACGTGGGGGGCACCGCTAGACTTTTTATGCGCTTAAACGCCGTATCTCGCCCGGAGAAACACTGTGTACACGAGAGCGTAAAAGTGCCATAAGTGCCAAAATCAAAGTTGGAGACGAGTGAAACCATGTTTGCCTTCAAATATATTCCATTCTGCAGCTCCCTGAGCAAGAAGCTTGTGGATGAGTGCTTCTGCGGGGCCACGGCAGCATCATCTTTCCTCCCCGGTCACAGACGCCTTTTTTTTTTCCCCCGGCCCCGCCCCGCCCCGGGGGGGGGGGGGGGGGCCCCCCCCCCACAAAACCCCGGGGGGGGGGAGGAGAGCCCCTTTTTTTTTTTATAATTTTTTTTCCTTCCGGCCCCGGGGCAAAAAACTTTTTAGTCAGTTCCCCTGGGGGGGGGTGGGGGGCACCGCTAGACTTTTTATGCGCTTAAACGCCGTATCTCGCCCGGAGAAACACTGTGTACACGAGAGCGTAAAAGTGCCATAAGTGCCAAAATCAAAGTTGGAGACGAGTGAAACCATGTTTGCCTTCAAATATATTCCATTCTGCAGCTCCCTGAGCAAGAAGCTTGTGGATGAGTGCTTCTGCGGGGCCACGGCAGCATCATCTTTCCTCCCCGGTCACAGACGCCTGTTTTCGGCCACGGGGGCCAGCCCGGACCGGGGAGCAGGGACGGTGCCATAGCAGCCAAAATCCACGGTGGACACGAGTGAAACCACGTTTGCCTTCAAATATATTCCATCCTACAGGCCCCTGGGCAAGAAACTTGTAAGTCAGTGCTCCTGGGAGGACGTGGGGGGCACCGCTAGACTTTTTATGCGCTTAAACGCCGTATCTCGCCCGGAGAAACACTGTGTACACGAGAGCGTAAAAGTGCCATAAGTGCCAAAATCAAAGTTGGAGACGAGTGAAACCATGTTTGCCTTCAAATATATTCCATTCTGCAGCTCCCTGAGCAAGAAGCTTGTGGATGAGTGCTTCTGCGGGGCCACGGCAGCATCATCTTTCCTCCCCGGTCACAGACGCCTGTTTTCGGCCACGGGGGCCAGCCCGGACCGGGGAGCAGGGACGGTGCCATAGCAGCCAAAATCCACGGTGGACACGAGTGAAACCACGTTTGCCTTCAAATATATTCCATCCTACAGGCCCCTGGGCAAGAAACTTGTAAGTCAGTGCTCCTGGGAGGACGTGGGGGGCACCGCTAGACTTTTTATGCGCTTAAACGCCGTATCTCGCCCGGAGAAACACTGTGTACACGAGAGCGTAAAAGTGCCATAAGTGCCAAAATCAAAGTTGGAGACGAGTGAAACCATGTTTGCCTTCAAATATATTCCATTCTGCAGCTCCCTGAGCAAGAAGCTTGTGGATGAGTGCTTCTGCGGGGCCACGGCAGCATCATCTTTCCTCCCCGGTCACAGACGCCTGTTTTCGGCCACGGGGGCCAGCCCGGACCGGGGAGCAGGGACGGTGCCATAGCAGCCAAAATCCACGGTGGACACGAGTGAAACCACGTTTGCCTTCAAATATATTCCATCCTACAGGCCCCTGGGCAAGAAACTTGTAAGTCAGTGCTCCTGGGAGGACGTGGGGGGCACCGCTAGACTTTTTATGCGCTTAAACGCCGTATCTCGCCCGGAGAAACACTGTGTACACGAGAGCGTAAAAGTGCCATAAGTGCCAAAATCAAAGTTGGAGACGAGTGAAACCATGTTTGCCTTCAAATATATTCCATTCTGCAGCTCCCTGAGCAAGAAGCTTGTGGATGAGTGCTTCTGCGGGGCCACGGCAGCATCATCTTTCCTCCCCGGTCACAGACGCCTGTTTTCGGCCACGGGGGCCAGCCCGGACCGGGGAGCAGGGACGGTGCCATAGCAGCCAAAATCCACGGTGGACACGAGTGAAACCACGTTTGCCTTCAAATATATTCCATCCTACAGGCCCCTGGGCAAGAAACTTGTAAGTCAGTGCTCCTGGGAGGACGTGGGGGGGCACCGCTAGACTTTTTATGCGCTTAAACGCCGTATCTCGCCCGGAGAAACACTGTGTACACGAGAGCGTAAAAGTGCCATAAGTGCCAAAATCAAAGTTGGAGACGAGTGAAACCATGTTTGCCTTCAAATATATTCCATTCTGCAGCTCCCTGAGCAAGAAGCTTGTGGATGAGTGCTTCTGCGGGGCCACGGCAGCATCATCTTTCCTCCCCGGTCACAGACGCCTGTTTTCGGCCACGGGGGCCAGCCCGGACCGGGGAGCAGGGACGGTGCCATAGCAGCCAAAATCCACGGTGGACACGAGTGAAACCACGTTTGCCTTCAAATATATTCCATCCTACAGGCCCCTGGGCAAGAAACTTGTAAGTCAGTGCTCCTGGGAGGACGTGGGGGGCACCGCTAGACTTTTTATGCGCTTAAACGCCGTATCTCGCCCGGAGAAACACTGTGTACACGAGAGCGTAAAAGTGCCATAAGTGCCAAAATCAAAGTTGGAGACGAGTGAAACCATGTTTGCCTTCAAATATATTCCATTCTGCAGCTCCCTGAGCAAGAAGCTTGTGGATGAGTGCTTCTGCGGGGCCACGGCAGCATCATCTTTCCTCCCCGGTCACAGACGCCTGTTTTCGGCCACGGGGGCCAGCCCGGACCGGGGAGCAGGGACGGTGCCATAGCAGCCAAAATCCACGGTGGACACGAGTGAAACCACGTTTGCCTTCAAATATATTCCATCCTACAGGCCCCTGGGCAAGAAACTTGTAAGTCAGTGCTCCTGGGAGGACGTGGGGGGGCACCGCTAGACTTTTTATGCGCTTAAACGCCGTATCTCGCCCGGAGAAACACTGTGTACACGAGAGCGTAAAAGTGCCATAAGTGCCAAAATCAAAGTTGGAGACGAGTGAAACCATGTTTGCCTTCAAATATATTCCATTCTGCAGCTCCCTGAGCAAGAAGCTTGTGGATGAGTGCTTCTGCGGGGCCACGGCAGCATCATCTTTCCTCCCCGGTCACAGACGCCTGTTTTCGGCCACGGGGGCCAGCCCGGACCGGGGAGCAGGGACGGTGCCATAGCAGCCAAAATCCACGGTGGACACGAGTGAAACCACGTTTGCCTTCAAATATATTCCATCCTACAGGCCCCTGGGCAAGAAACTTGTAAGTCAGTGCTCCTGGGAGGACGTGGGGGGCACCGCTAGACTTTTTATGCGCTTAAACGCCGTATCTCGCCCGGAGAAACACTGTGTACACGAGAGCGTAAAAGTGCCATAAGTGCCAAAATCAAAGTTGGAGACGAGTGAAACCATGTTTGCCTTCAAATATATTCCATTCTGCAGCTCCCTGAGCAAGAAGCTTGTGGATGAGTGCTTCTGCGGGGCCACGGCAGCATCATCTTTCCTCCCCGGTCACAGACGCCTGTTTTCGGCCACGGGGGGCCAGCCCGGACCGGGGAGCAGGGACGGTGCCATAGCAGCCAAAATCCACGGTGGACACGAGTGAAACCACGTTTGCCTTCAAATATATTCCATCCTACAGGCCCCTGGGCAAGAAACTTGTAAGTCAGTGCTCCTGGGAGGACGTGGGGGGCACCGCTAGACTTTTTATGCGCTTAAACGCCGTATCTCGCCCGGAGAAACACTGTGTACACGAGAGCGTAAAAGTGCCATAAGTGCCAAAATCAAAGTTGGAGACGAGTGAAACCATGTTTGCCTTCAAATATATTCCATTCTGCAGCTCCCTGAGCAAGAAGCTTGTGGATGAGTGCTTCTGCGGGGCCACGGCAGCATCATCTTTCCTCCCCGGTCACAGACGCCTGTTTTCGGCCACGGGGGCCAGCCCGGACCGGGGAGCAGGGACGGTGCCATAGCAGCCAAAATCCACGGTGGACACGAGTGAAACCACGTTTGCCTTCAAATATATTCCATCCTACAGGCCCCTGGGCAAGAAACTTGTAAGTCAGTGCTCCTGGGAGGACGTGGGGGGCACCGCTAGACTTTTTATGCGCTTAAACGCCGTATCTCGCCCGGAGAAACACTGTGTACACGAGAGCGTAAAAGTGCCATAAGTGCCAAAATCAAAGTTGGAGACGAGTGAAACCATGTTTGCCTTCAAATATATTCCATTCTGCAGCTCCCTGAGCAAGAAGCTTGTGGATGAGTGCTTCTGCGGGGCCCACGACGCATCATCTTTCCTCCCCGGTCACAGACGCCTGTTTTCGGCCACGGGGGCCAGCCCGGACCGGGGGGAGCAGGGGCCAGTGCCATAGCAGCCAAATCCACCCGGTGGACACCCGAGTGAAACCACGTTTGCCTTCAAATATATTCCATCCTACAGGCCCCTGGGCAAAGAAACTTGTAAGTCAGTGCTCCTGGGAGGACGTGGGGAGCACCGCTAGACTTTTTATGCGCTTAAACGCCGTGGCTCGCCCGGAGAAACACTGTGTACACGAGAGCGTAAAAGTGCCATAAGTGCGAAATCAAAGTTGGAGGCAGAGTGAAACCATGTTTGCCCTTCAAATATATTCCATTCTGCAGCTCCCTGAGCAAGAAGCTTGTGGATGAGTGCTTCTGCGGGGCCACAGCAGCATCATCTTTCCTCCCCGGTCACAGACGCCTGTTTTCGGCCACGGGGGCCAGCCCGGACCGGGGAGCAGGGACGGTTCCCTCGCCAAGCCAAAATCCACGGTGGACACGGGTGAAACCACGTTTGCCTTCAAATATATTCCATCCTACAGGCCCCTGGGCAAGAAACTTGTAAGTCAGTGCTCCTGGGAGGACGTGGGGGGCACCGCTAGACTTTTTATGCGCTTAAACGCCGTATCTCGCCCGGAGAAACACTGTGTACACGGGAGCGTAAAAGTGCCATAAGTGCCAAAATCAAAGTTGGAGACGAGTGAAACCATGTTTGCCTTCAAATATATTCTATTCTGCAGCTCCCTGAGCAAGAAGCTTGTGGATGAGTGCTTCTGCGGGGCCTAGGCAGCATCATCTTTCCTCCCCGGTCACAGACGCCTGTTTTCGGCCACGGGGGCCAGCCCGGACCGGGGAGCAGGGACGGTGCCATAGCAGCCAAAATCCACGGTGGACACGAGTGAAACCACGTTTGCCTTCAAATATATTCCATCCTACAGGCCCCTGGGCCAGAAACTTGTAAGTCAGTGCTCGTGGGAGGACGTGGGGGGCACCGCTAGACTTTTTATGGCGCGAACAACGCCGTATCTGCGCCCGGAGAAACACTGTGTACACGAGAAGCGTAAAAGTGCCATGGGTGCCAAAATCAAAGTTGGAGACGAGTGAAACCATGTTTGCCTTCAAATATATTCCATTCTGCAGCTCCCTGAGCAAGAAGCTTGTGGATGAGTGCTTCTGCGGGGCCACGGCAGCATCATCTTTCCTCCCCGGTCACAGACGCCTGTTTTCGGCCACGGGGGCCAGCCCGGAGCCGGGGAGCAGGGACTGTTGTGCCATAGCAGCCAAAATCCACGGTGTGGACACGAAAGAAACCACGTTTGCCTTCAAATATATTCCATCCTAAGGGCCCCTGGGCAAGAAACTTGTAAGTCAGTGCTCCTGGGAGGACGTGGGGGGCACCCGCTAGACTCTTTTTTATGCGCTTAAACGCCGTATCCGCCCGGAGAAACACTGTGAACACGAGAGCGTAAAAGTGCCATAAGTGCCAAAATCAAAGTTGGAGACGAGTGAAACCATGTTTGCCTTCAAATATATTCCATTCTGCAGCTCCCTGAGCAAGAAGCTTGTGGATGAGTGCTTCTGCGGGGCCACGGCAGCATCATCTTTCCTCCACGGTCACAGACGCCTGTTTTCGGCCACGGGGGCCAGCCCGGACCGGGGAGCAGGGACGGTGCCATAGCAGCCAAAATCCACGGTGGACACGAGTGAAACCACGTTTGCCTTCAAATATATTCCATCCTACAGGCCCCTGGGCAAGAAACTTGTAAGTCAGTGCTCCTGGGAGGACGTGGGGGGCACCGCTAGACTTTTTATGCGCTTAAACGCCGTATCTCGCCCGGAGAAACACTGTGTACACGAGAGCGTAAAAGTGCCATAAGTGCCAAAATCAAAGTTGGAGACGAGTGAAACCATGTTTGCCTTCAAATATATTCCATTCTGCAGCTCCCTGAGCAAGAAGCTTGTGGATGAGTGCTTCTGCGGGGCCACGGCAGCATCATCTTTCCTCCCCGGTCACAGACGCCTGTTTTCGGCCACGGGGGCCAGCCCGGACCGGGAGCAGGGACGGTGCCATAGCAGCCAAAATCCACGGTGGACACGAGTGAAACCACGTTTGCCTTCAAATATATTCCATCCTACAGGCCCCTGGGCAAGAAACTTGTAAGTCAGTGCTCCTGGGAGGACGTGGGGGGCACCGCTAGACTTTTTATGCGCTTAAACGCCGTATCTCGCCCGGAGAAACACTGTGTACACGAGAGCGTAAAAGTGCCATAAGTGCCAAAATCAAAGTTGGAGACGAGTGAAACCATGTTTGCCTTCAAATATATTCTATTCTGCAGCTCCCTGAGCAAGAAGCTTGTGGATGAGTGTTTCTGCGGGGCCACGGCAGCATCATCTTTCCTCCCCGGTCACAGACGCCTGTTTTCGGCCACGGGGGCCAGCCCGGACCGGGGAGCAGGGACGGTGCCATAGCAGCCAAAATCCACGGTGGACACGAGTGAAACCACGTTTGCCTTCAAATATATTCCATCCTACAGGCCCCTGGGCAAGAAACTTGTAAGTCAGTGCTCCTGGGAGGACGGGGGGGGCACCGCTAGACTTTTTATGCGCTTAAACGCCGTATCTCGCCCGGAGAAACACTGTGTACACGAGAGCGTAAAAGTGCCATAAGTGCCAAAATCAAAGTTGGAGACGAGTGAAACCATGTTTGCCTTCAAATATATTCTATTCTGCAGCTCCCTGAGCAAGAAGCTTGTGGATGAGTGCTTCTGCGGGGCCACGGCAGCATCATCTTTCCTCCCCCGGTCACAGACGCCTGTTTCGGCCACGGGGGCCAGCCCGGACCGGGGAGCAGGGACGGTGCCATAGCAGCCAAAATCCACGGTGGACACGAGTGAAACCACGTTTGCCTTCAAATATATTCCATCCTACAGGCCCCTGGGCAAGAAACTTGTAAGTCAGTGCTCCTGGGAGGACGTGGGGGGCACCGCTAGACTTTTTATGCGCTTAAACGCCGTATCTCGCCCGGAGAAACACTGTGTACACGAGAGCGTAAAAGTGCCATAAGTGCCAAAATCAAAGTTGGAGACGAGTGAAACCATGTTTGCCTTCAAATATATTCTATTCTGCAGCTCCCTGAGCAAGAAGCTTGTGGATGAGTGCTTCTGCGGGGCCACGGCAGCATCATCTTTCCTCCCCGGTCACAGACGCCTGTTTTCGGCCACGGGGGCCAGCCCGGACCGGGGAGCAGGGACGGTGCCATAGCAGCCAAAATCCACGGTGGACACGAGTGAAACCACGTTTGCCTTCAAATATATTCCATCCTACAGGCCCCTGGGCAAGAAACTTGTAAGTCAGTGCTCCTGGGAGGACGTGGGGGGCACCGCTAGACTTTTTATGCGCTTAAACGCCGTATCTCGCCCGGAGAAACACTGTGTACACGAGAGCGCAAAAGTGCCATAAGTGCCAAAATCAAAGTTGGAGACGAGTGAAACCATGTTTGCCTTCAAATATATTCTATTCTGCAGCTCCCTGAGCAAGAAGCTTGTGGATGAGTGCTTCTGCGGGGCCACGGCAGCATCATCTTTCCTCCCCGGTCACAGACGCCTGTTTTCGGCCACGGGGGCCAGCCCGGACCGGGGAGCAGGGACGGTGCCATAGCAGCCAAAATCCACGGTGGACACGAGTGAAACCACGTTTGCCTTCAAATATATTCCATCCTACAGGCCCCTGGGCAAGAAACTTGTAAGTCAGTGCTCCTGGGAGGACGTGGGGGGCACCGCTAGACTTTTTATGCGCTTAAACGCCGTATCTCGCCCGGAGAAACACTGTGTACACGAGAGCGTAAAAGTGCCATAAGTGCCAAAATCAAAGTTGGAGACGAGTGAAACCATGTTTGCCTTCAAATATATTCTATTCTGCAGCTCCCTGAGCAAGAAGCTTGTGGATGAGTGCTTCTACGGGGCCACGGCAGCATCATCTTTCCTCCCCGGTCACAGACGCCTGTTTTCGGCCACGGGGGCCAGCCCGGACCGGGAGCAGGGACGGTGCCATAGCAGCCAAAATCCACGGTGGACACGAGTGAAACCACGTTTGCCTTCAAATATATTCCATCCTACAGGCCCCTGGGCAAGAAACTTGTAAGTCAGTGCTCCTGGGAGGACGTGGGGGGCACCGCTAGACTTTTTATGCGCTTAAACGCCGTATCTCGCCCCGGAGAAACACTGTGTACACGAGAGCGTAAAAGTGCCATAAGTGCCAAAATCAAAGTTGGAGACGAGTGAAACCATGTTTGCCTTCAAATATATTCTATTCTGCAGCTCCCTGAGCAAGAAGCTTGTGGATGAGTGCTTCTGGGGGGCCACGGCAGCATCATCTTTCCTCCCCGGTCACAGACGCCTGTTTTCGGCCACGGGGGCCAGCCCGGACCGGGGAGCAGGGACGGTGCCATAGCAGCCAAAATCCACGGTGGACACGAGTGAAACCACGTTTGCCTTCAAATATATTCCATCCTACAGGCCCCTGGGCAAGAAACTTGTAAGTCAGTGCTCCTGGGAGGACGTGGGGGGCACCGCTAGACTTTTTATGCGCTTAAACGCCGTATCTCGCCCGGAGAAACACTGTGTACACGAGAGCGTAAAAGTGCCATAAGTGCCAAAATCAAAGTTGGAGACGAGTGAAACCATGTTTGCCTTCAAATATATTCTATTCTGCAGCTCCCTGAGCAAGAAGCTTGTGGATGAGTGCTTCTGCGGGGCCACGGCAGCATCATCTTTCCTCCCCGGTCACAGACGCCTGTTTTCGGCCACGGGGGCCAGCCCGGACCGGGGAGCAGGGACGGTGCCATAGCAGCCAAAATCCACGGTGGACACGAGTGAAACCACGTTTGCCTTCAAATATATTCCATCCCACAGGCCCCTGGGCAAGAAACTTGTAAGTCAGTGCTCCTGGGAGGACGTGGGGGGCACCGCTAGACTTTTTATGCGCTTAAACGCCGTATCTCGCCCGGAGAAACACTGTGTACACGAGAGCGTAAAAGTGCCATAAGTGCCAAAATCAAAGTTGGAGACGAGTGAAACCATGTTTGCCTTCAAATATATTCCATTCTGCAGCTCCCTGAGCAAGAAGCTTGTGGATGAGTGCTTCTGCGGGGCCACGGCAGCATCATCTTTCCTCCCCGGTCACAGACGCCTGTTTTCGGCCACGGGGGCCAGCCCGGACCGGGGAGCAGGGACGGTGCCATAGCAGCCAAAATCCACGGTGGACACGAGTGAAACCACGTTTGCCTTCAAATATATTCCATCCTACAGGCCCCTGGGCAAGAAACTTGTAAGTCAGTGCTCCTGGGAGGACGTGGGGGGCACCGCTAGACTTTTTATGCGCTTAAACGCCGTATCTCGCCCGGAGAAACACTGTGTACACGAGAGCGTAAAAGTGCCATAAGTGCCAAAATCAAAGTTGGAGACGAGTGAAACCATGTTTGCCTTCAAATATATTCTATTCTGCAGCTCCCTGAGCAAGAAGCTTGTGGATGAGTGCTTCTGCGGGGCCACGGCAGCATCATCTTTCCTCCCCGTCACAGACGCCTGTTTTCGGCCACGGGGGCCAGCCCGGACCGGGAGCAGGGACGGTGCCATAGCAGCCAAAATCCACGGTGGACACGAGTGAAACCACGTTTGCCTTCAAATATATTCCATCCTACAGGCCCCTGGGCAAGAAACTTGTAAGTCAGTGCTCCTGGGAGGACGTGGGGGGCACCGCTAGACTTTTTATGCGCTTAAACGCCGTGATCTCGCCCGGAGAAACACTGTGTACACGAGAGCGTAAAAGTGCCATAAGTGCCAAAATCAAAGTTGGAGACGAGTGAAACCATGTTTGCCTTCAAATATATTCTATTCTGCAGCTCCCTGAGCAAGAAGCTTGTGGATGAGTGCTTCTGCGGGGCCACGGCAGCATCATCTTTCCTCCCGGTCACAGACGCCTGTTTTCGGCCACGGGGGCCAGCCCGGACCGGGGAGCAGGGACGGTGCCATAGCAGCCAAAATCCACGGTGGACACGAGTGAAACCACGTTTGCCTTCAAATATATTCCATCCTACGGGCCCCTGGGCAAGAAACTTGTAAGTCAGTGCTCCCGGGAGGACGTGGGGGGCACCGCTAGACTTTTTATGCGCTTAAACGCCGTATCTCGCCCGGAGAAACACTGTGTACACGAGAGCGTAAAAGTGCCATAAGTGCCAAAATCAAAGTTGGAGACGAGTGAAACCATGTTTGCCTTCAAATATATTCTATTCTGCAGCTCCCTGAGCAAGAAGCTTGTGGATGAGTGCTTCTGCGGGGCCACGGCAGCATCATCTTTCCTCCCCGGTCACAGACGCCTGTTTTCGGCCACGGGGGCCAGCCCGGACCGGGGAGCAGGGACGGTGCCATAGCAGCCAAAATCCACGGTGGACACGAGTGAAACCACGTTTGCCTTCAAATATATTCCATCCTACGGGCCCCTGGGCAAGAAACTTGTAAGTCAGTGCTCCCGGGAGGACGTGGGGGCACCGCTAGACTTTTTATGCGCTTAAACGCCGTATCTCGCCCGGAGAAACACTGTGTACACGAGAGCGTAAAAGTGCCATAAGTGCCAAAACAAAGTTGGAGACGAGTGAAACCATGTTTGCCTTCAAATATATTCTATTCTGCAGCTCCCTGAGCAAGAAGCTTGTGGATGAGTGCTTCTGCGGGGCCACGGCAGCATCATCTTTCCTCCCCGGGCACAGACGCCTGTTTTCGGCCACGGGGGCCAGCCCGGACCGGGGAGCAGGGACGGTGCCATAGCAGCCAAAATCCACGGTGGACACGAGTGAAACCACGTTTGCCTTCAAATATGTTCCATCCTACGGGCCCCTGGGCAAGAAACTTGTAAGTCAGTGCTCCCGGGAGGACGTGGGGGGCACCGCTAGACTTTTTATGCGCTTAAACGCCGTATCTCGCCCGGAGAAACACTGTGTACACGAGAGCGTAAAAGTGCCATAAGTGCCAAAATCAAAGTTGGAGACGAGTGAAACCATGTTTGCCTTCAAATATATTCTATTCTGCAGCTCCCTGAGCAAGAAGCTTGTGGATGAGTGCTTCTGCGGGGCCACGGCAGCATCATCTTTCCTCCCCGGTCACAGACGCCTGTTTTCGGCCACGGGGGCCAGCCCGGACCGGGGAGCAGGGACGGTGCCATAGCAGCCAAAATCCACGGTGGACACGAGTGAAACCACGTTTGCCTTCAAATATGTTCCATCCTACGGGCCCCTGGGCAAGAAACTTGTAAGTCAGTGCTCCCGGGAGGACGTGGGGGGCACCGCTTAGACTTTTTATGCGCTTAAACGCCGTATCTCGCCCGGAGAAACACTGTGTACACGAGAGCGTAAAAGTGCCATAAGTGCCAAAATCAAAGTTGGAGACGAGTGAAACCATGTTTGCCTTCAAATATATTCTATTCTGCAGCTCCCTGAGCAAGAAGCTTGTGGATGAGTGCTTCTGCGGGGCCACGGCAGCATCATCTTTCCTCCCCGGTCACAGACGCCTGTTTTCGGCCACGGGGGCCAGCCCGGACCGGGGAGCAGGGACGGTGCCATAGCAGCCAAAATCCACGGTGGACACGAGTGAAACCACGTTTGCCTTCAAATATGTTCCATCCTACGGGCCCCTGGGCAAGAAACTTGTAAGTCAGTGCTCCCGGGAGGACGTGGGGGGCACCGCTAGACTTTTTATGCGCTTAAACGCCGTATCTCGCCCGGAGAAACACTGTGTACACGAGAGCGTAAAAGTGCCATAAGTGCCAAAATCAAAGTTGGAGACGAGTGAAACCATGTTTGCCTTCAAATATATTCTATTCTGCAGCTCCCTGAGCAAGAAGCTTGTGGATGAGTGCTTCTGCGGGGCCACGGCAGCATCATCTTTCCTCCCCCGGTCACAGACGCCTGTTTTCGGCCACGGGGGCCAGCCCGGACCGGGGAGCAGGGACGGTGCCATAGCAGCCAAAATCCACGGTGGACACGAGTGAAACCACGTTTGCCTTCAAATATGTTCCATCCTACGGGCCCCTGGGCAAGAAACTTGTAAGTCAGTGCTCCCGGGAGGACGTGGGGGGCACCGCTAGACTTTTTATGCGCTTAAACGCCGTATCTCGCCCGGAGAAACACTGTGTACACGAGAGCGTAAAAGTGCCATAAGTGCCAAAATCAAAGTTGGAGACGAGTGAAACCATGTTTGCCTTCAAATATATTCTATTCTGCAGCTCCCTGAGCAAGAAGCTTGTGGATGAGTGCTTCTGGGGGGCCACGGCAGCATCATCTTTCCTCCCGGTCACAGACGCCTGTTTTCGGCCACGGGGGCCAGCCCGGACCGGGGAGCAGGGACGGTGCCATAGCAGCCAAAATCCACGGTGGACACGAGTGAAACCACGTTTGCCTTCAAATATGTTCCATCCTACGGGCCCCTGGGCAAGAAACTTGTAAGTCAGTGCTCCTGGGAGGACGGGGGGGCACCGCTAGACTTTTTATGCGCTTAAACGCCGTATCTCGCCCGGAGAAACACTGTGCACACGAGAGCGTAAAAGTGCCATAAGTGCCAAAATCAAAGTTGGAGACGAGTGAAACCATGTTTGCCTTCAAATATATTCTATTCTGCAGCTCCTGAGCAAGAAGCTTGTGGATGAGTGCTTCTGCGGGGCCACGGCAGCATCATCTTTCCTCCCCGTAGTCACAGACGCCTGTTTTCGGCCACGGGGGCCAGCCCGGACCGGGGAGCAGGGACGGTGCCATAGCAGCCAAAATCCACGGTGGACACGAGTGAAACCACGTTTGCCTTCAAATATATTCCATCCTACGGGCCCCTGGGCAAGAAACTTGTAAGTCAGTGCTCCCGGGAGGACGTGGGGGGCACCGCTAGACTTTTTATGCGCTTAAACGCCGTATCTCGCCCGGAGAAACACTGTGTACACGAGAGCGTAAAAGTGCCATAAGTGCCAAAATCAAAGTTGGAGACGAGTGAAACCATGTTTGCCTTCAAATATATTCTATTCTGCAGCTCCCTGAGTAAGAAGCTTGGGATGAGTGCTTCTGCGGGGCCACGGCAGCATCATCTTTCCTCCCCGGTCACAGACGCCTGTTTTCGGCCACGGGGGCCTGCCCGGACCGGGGAGCAGGGACGGTGCCATAGCAGCCAAAATCCACGGTGGACACGAGGGAAACCACGTTTGCCTTCAAATATATTCCATCCTACAGGCCCCTGGGCAAGAAACTTGTAAGTCAGTGTGCCCCTGGGAGGACGTGGGGGGCACCGCTAGACTTTTTATGCGCTTAAACGCCGGATCTCGCCCGGAGAAACACTGTGTACACGAGAGCGTAAAAGTGCCATAAGTGCCAAAATCAAAGTTGGAGACGAGTGAAACCATGTTTGCCTTCAAATATATTCCATTCTGCAGCTCCCTGAGCAAGAAGCTTGTGGATGAGTGTTTCTAGCGGGGCTACGGCTGCATCATCTTTCCTCCCCCGGTCACAGACGCCTGTTTTCGGCCACGGGGGCCAGCCCGGACCGGGGAGCAGGGACGGAAGCATAGCAGCCAAATCCACGGTGGACACGAGTGAAAACCACGTTTGCCTTCAAATATATTCCATCCTACGGGCCCCTGGGCAAGAAACTTGTAAGTCAGTGCTCCCGGGAGGACGTGGGGGGCACTCGCTAGGACTTTTTATGCGCTTAAACGCCGTATCTCGCCCGGAGAAACACTGTGTACACGAGAGCGTAAAAGTGCCATAAGTGCCAAAATCAAGGTTGAGACGAGTGAAACCATGTTTGCCTTCAAATATATTCTATTCTGCAGCTCCCTGAGCAAGAAGCTTGTGGATGAGTGCTTCTGCGGGGCCACGGCAGCATCATCTTTCCTCCCCGGTCACAGACGCCTGTTTTCGGCCACGGGGGCCAGCCCGGACCGGGGAGCAGGGACGGTGCCATAGCAGCCAAAATCCACGGTGGACACGAGTGAAACCACGTTTGCCTTCAAATATATTCCATCCTACGGGCCCCTGGCAAGAAACTTGTAAGTCAGTGCTCCCTGGAGGACGTGGGGGGCACCGCTAGACTTTTTATGCGCTTTAAACGCCGTATCTCGCCCGGAGAAACACTGTGTACACGAGAGCGTAAAAGTGCCATAAGTGCCAAAATCAAAGTTGGAGACGAGTGAAACCATGTTTGCCTTCAAATACATATTCGGTATTCTGCAGCTCCCTGAGCAAGAAGCTTGTGGATGCGTCTTGGGTGGGCCACGGCATCATCTTTCCTCCCCGGTCACAGACGTGCCCGTTTTCGGCCACGGGGGCCAGCCCGGACCGGGGAGCAGGGACGGTGCCATAGCAGCCAAAATCCACGGTGGACACGAGTGAAACCACGTTTGCCTTCAAATATATTCCATCCTACGGGCCCCTGGGCAAGAAACTTGTAAGTCAGTGTTCCTGGGGAGGACGTGGGGCACTGCTAGACTTTTTTATGCGCTTAAACGCCGTATCTCGCCTGGAGAAACACTGTGTACACGAGAGCGAAAAAGTGCCATAAGTGCCAAAATCAAAGTTGGAGACGAGTGAAACCATGTTTGCCTTCAACATATTCTATT
>CAMPSB010000836.1:0-43155 GCA_946959425.1 Argyrosomus regius | reverse complement strand
GCCATAAGTGCCAAAATCAAAGTTGGAGACGAGTGAAACCATGTTTGCCTTCAAATATATTCTATTCTGCAGCTCCCTGAGCAAGAAGCTTGTGGATGAGTGCTTCTGCGGGGCCACGGCAGCATCATCTTTCCTCCCCGGTCACAGACGCCTGTTTTCGGCCACGGGGGCCAGCCCGGACCGGGGAGCAGGGACGGTGCCATAGCAGCCAAAATCCACGGTGGACACGAGTGAAACCACGTTTGCCTTCAAATATATTCCATCCTACAGGCCGCTGGGCAAGAAACTTGTACGTCAGTGCTCCTGGGAGGACGTGGGGGGCACCGCTAGACTTTTTATGCGCTTAAACGCCGTATCTCGCCCGGAGAAACACTGTGTACACGAGAGCGTAAAAGTGCCATAAGTGCCAAAATCAAAGTTGGAGACGAGTGAAACCATGTTTGCCTTCAAATATATTCTATTCTGCAGCTCCCTGAGCAAGAAGCTTGTGGATGAGTGCTTATGCGGGGCCACGGCAGCATCATCTTTCCTCCCCGGTCACAGACGCCTGTTTTCGGCCACGGGGGCCAGCCCGGACCGGGGAGCAGGGATGGTGCCATAGCAGCCAAAATCCACGGTGGACACGAGTGAAACCACGTTTGCCTTCAAATATATTCCATCCTACAGGCCCCTGGGCAAGAAACTTGTAAGTCAGTGCTCCTGGGAGGACGTGGGGGGCACCGCTAGACTTTTTATGCGCTTAAACGCCGTATCTCGCCCGGAGAAACACTGTGTACACGAGAGCGTAAAAGTGCCATAAGTGCCAAAATCAAAGTTGGAGACGAGTGAAACCATGTTTGCCTTCAAATATATTCTATTCTGCAGCTCCCTGAGCAAGAAGCTTGTGGATGAGTGCTTCTGCGGGGCCACGGCAGCATCATCTTTCCTCCCCGGTCACAGACGCCTGTTTTCGGCCACGGGGGCCAGCCCGGACCGGGGAGCAGGGACGGTGCCATAGCAGCCAAAATCCACGGTGGACACGAGTGAAACCACGTTTGCCTTCAAATATATTCCATCCTACAGGCCCCTGGGCAAGAAACTTGTAAGTCAGTGCTCCTGGGAGGACGTGGGGGGCACCGCTAGACTTTTTATGCGCTTAAACGCCGTATCTCGCCCGGAGAAACACTGTGTACACGAGAGCGTAAAAGTGCCATAAGTGCCAAAATCAAAGTTGGAGACGAGTGAAACCATGTTTGCCTTCAAATATATTCTATTCTGCAGCTCCCTGAGCAAGAAGCTTGTGGATGAGTGCTTCTGCGGGGCCACGGCAGCATCATCTTTCCTCCCCGGTCACAGACGCCTGTTTTCGGCCACGGGGGCCAGCCCGGACCGGGGAGCAGGGACGGTGCCATAGCAGCCAAAATCCACGGTGGACACGAGTGAAACCACGTTTGCCTTCAAATATATTCCATCCTACAGGCCCCTGGGCAAGAAACTTGTAAGTCAGTGCTCCTGGGAGGACGTGGGGGGCACCGCTAGACTTTTTATGCGCTTAAACGCCGTATCTCGCCCGGAGAAACACTGTGTACACGAGAGCGTAAAAGTGCCATAAGTGCCAAAATCAAAGTTGGAGACGAGTGAAACCATGTTTGCCTTCAAATATATTCTATTCTGCAGCTCCCTGAGCAAGAAGCTTGTGGATGAGTGCTTCTGCGGGGCCACGGCAGCATCATCTTTCCTCCCCGGTCACAGACGCCTGTTTTCGGCCACGGGGGCCAGCCCGGACCGGGGAGCAGGGACGGTGCCATAGCAGCCAAAATCCACGGTGGACACGAGTGAAACCACGTTTGCCTTCAAATATATTCCATCCTACAGGCCCCTGGGCAAGAAACTTGTAAGTCAGTGCTCCTGGGAGGACGTGGGGGGCACCGCTAGACTTTTTATGCGCTTAAACGCCGTATCTCGCCCGGAGAAACACTTTGTACACGAGAGCGTAAAAGTGCCATAAGTGCCAAAATCAAAGTTGGAGACGAGTGAAACCATGTTTGCCTTCAAATATATTCTATTCTGCAGCTCCCTGAGCAAGAAGCTTGTGGATGAGTGCTTCTGCGGGGCCACGGCAGCATCATCTTTCCTCCCCGGTCACAGACGCCTGTTTTCGGCCACGGGGGCCAGCCCGGACCGGGGAGCAGGGACGGTGCCATAGCAGCCAAAATCCACGGTGGACACGAGTGAAACCACGTTTGCCTTCAAATATATTCTATCCTACAGGCCCCTGGGCAAGAAACTTGTAAGTCAGTGCTCCTGGGAGGACGTGGGGGGCACCGCTAGACTTTTTATGCGCTTAAACGCCGTATCTCGCCCGGAGAAACACTGTGTACACGAGAGCGTAAAAGTGCCATAAGTGCCAAAATCAAAGTTGGAGACGAGTGAAACCATGTTTGCCTTCAAATATATTCTATTCTGCAGCTCCCTGAGCAAGAAGCTTGTGGATGAGTGCTTCTGCGGGGCCACGGCAGCATCATCTTTCCTCCCCGGTCACAGACGCCTGTTTTCGGCCACGGGGGCCAGCCCGGACCGGGGAGCAGGGACGGTGCCATAGCAGCCAAAATCCACGGTGGACACAGTGAAACCACGTTTGCCTTCAAATATATTCTATCCTACAGGCCCCTGGGCAAGAAACTTGTAAGTCAGTGCTCCTGGGAGGACGTGGGGGGCACCGCTAGACTTTTTTATGCGCTTAAACGCCGTATCTCGCCCGGAGAAACACTGTGTACACGAGAGCGTAAAAGTGCCATAAGTGCCAAAATCAAAGTTGGAGACGAGTGAAACCATGTTTGCCTTCAAATATATTCTATTCTGCAGCTCCCTGAGCAAGAAGCTTGTGGATGAGTGCTTCTGCGGGGCCACGGCAGCATCATCTTTCCTCCCCGGTCACAGACGCCTGTTTTCGGCCACGGGGGCCAGCCCGGACCGGGGAGCAGGGACGGTGCCATAGCAGCCAAAATCCACGGTGACACGAGTGAAACCACGTTTGCCTTCAAATATATTCCATCCTACAGGCCCCTGGGCAAGAAACTTGTAAGTCAGTGCTCCTGGGAGGACGTGGGGGGCACCGCTAGACTTTTTATGCGCTTAAACGCCGTATCTCGCCCGGAGAAACACTGTGTACACGAGAGCGTAAAAGTGCCATAAGTGCCAAAATCAAAGTTGGAGACGAGTGAAACCATGTTTGCCTTCAAATATATTCTATTCTGCAGCTCCCTGAGCAAGAAGCTTGTGGATGAGTGCTTCTGCGGGGCCACGGCAGCATCATCTTTCCTCCCCGGTCACAGACGCCTGTTTTCGGCCACGGGGGCCAGCCCGGACCGGGGAGCAGGGACGGTGCCATAGCAGCCAAAATCCACGGTGGACACGAGTGAAACCACGTTTGCCTTCAAATATATTCCATCCTACAGGCCCCTGGGCAAGAAACTTGTAAGTCAGTGCTCCTGGGAGGACGTGGGGGGCACCGCTAGACTTTTTATGCGCTTAAACGCCGTATCTCGCCCGGAGAAACACTGTGTACACGAGAGCGTAAAAGTGCCATAAGTGCCAAAATCAAAGTTGGAGACGAGTGAAACCATGTTTGCCTTCAAATATATTCTATTCTGCAGCTCCCTGAGCAAGAAGCTTGTGGATGAGTGCTTCTGCGGGGCCACGGCAGCATCATCTTTCCTCCCCGGTCACAGACGCCTGTTTTCGGCCACGGGGGCCAGCCCGGACCGGGGAGCAGGGACGGTGCCATAGCAGCCAAAATCCACGGTGGACACGAGTGAAACCACGTTTGCCTTCAAATATATTCCATCCTACAGGCCCCTGGGCAAGAAACTTGTAAGTCAGTGCTCCTGGGAGGACGTGGGGGGCACCGCTAGACTTTTTATGCGCTTAAACGCCGTATCTCGCCCGGAGAAACACTGTGTACACGAGAGCGTAAAAGTGCCATAAGTGCCAAAATCAAAGTTGGAGACGAGTGAAACCATGTTTGCCTTCAAATATATTCTATTCTGCAGCTCCCTGAGCAAGAAGCTTGTGGATGAGTGCTTCTGCGGGGCCACGGCAGCATCATCTTTCCTCCCCGGTCACAGACGCCTGTTTTCGGCCACGGGGGCCAGCCCGGACCGGGGAGCAGGGACGGTGCCATAGCAGCCAAAATCCACGGTGGACACGAGTGAAACCACGTTTGCCTTCAAATATATTCCATCCTACAGGCCCCTGGGCAAGAAACTTGTAAGTCAGTGCTCCTGGGAGGACGTGGGGGGCACCGCTAGACTTTTTATGCGCTTAAACGCCGTATCTCGCCCGGAGAAACACTGTGTACACGAGAGCGTAAAAGTGCCATAAGTGCCAAAATCAAAGTTGGAGACGAGTGAAACCATGTTTGCCTTCAAATATATTCTATTCTGCAGCTCCCTGAGCAAGAAGCTTGTGGATGAGTGCTTCTGCGGGGCCACGGCAGCATCATCTTTCCTCCCCGGTCACAGACGCCTGTTTTCGGCCACGGGGGCCAGCCCGGACCGGGGAGCAGGGACGGTGCCATAGCAGCCAAAATCCACGGTGGACACGAGTGAAACCACGTTTGCCTTCAAATATATTCCATCCTACAGGCCCCTGGGCAAGAAACTTGTAAGTCAGTGCTCCTGGGAGGACGTGGGGGGCACCGCTAGACTTTTTATGCGCTTAAACGCCGTATCTCGCCCGGAGAAACACTGTGTACACGAGAGCGTAAAAGTGCCATAAGTGCCAAAATCAAAGTTGGAGACGAGTGAAACCATGTTTGCCTTCAAATATATTCTATTCTGCAGCTCCCTGAGCAAGAAGCTTGTGGATGAGTGCTTCTGCGGGGCCACGGCAGCATCATCTTTCCTCCCCGGTCACAGACGCCTGTTTTCGGCCACGGGGGCCAGCCCGGACCGGGGAGCAGGGACGGTGCCATAGCAGCCAAAATCCACGGTGGACACGAGTGAAACCACGTTTGCCTTCAAATATATTCTATCCTACAGGCCCCTGGGCAAGAAACTTGTAAGTCAGTGCTCCTGGGAGGACGTGGGGGGCACCGCTAGACTTTTTATGCGCTTAAACGCCGTATCTCGCCCGGAGAAACACTGTGTACACGAGAGCGTAAAAATGCCATAAGTGCCAAAATCAAAGTTGGAGACGAGTGAAACCATGTTTGCCTTCAAATATATTCTATTCTGCAGCTCCCTGAGCAAGAAGCTTGTGGATGAGTGCTTCTGCGGGGCCACGGCAGCATCATCTTTCCTCCCCGGTCACAGACGCCTGTTTTCGGCCACGGGGGCCAGCCCGGACCGGGGAGCAGGGACGGTGCCATAGCAGCCAAAATCCACGGTGGACACGAGTGAAACCACGTTTGCCTTCAAATATATTCTATCCTACAGGCCCCTGGGCAAGAAACTTGTAAGTCAGTGCTCCTGGGAGGACGTGGGGGGCACCGCTAGACTTTTTATGCGCTTAAACGCCGTATCTCGCCCGGAGAAACACTGTGTACACGAGAGCGTAAAAATGCCATAAGTGCCAAAATCAAAGTTGGAGACGAGTGAAACCATGTTTGCCTTCAAATATATTCTATTCTGCAGCTCCCTGAGCAAGAAGCTTGTGGATGAGTGCTTCTGCGGGGCCACGGCAGCATCATCTTTCCTCCCCGGTCACAGACGCCTGTTTTCGGCCACGGGGGCCAGCCCGGACCGGGGAGCAGGGACGGTGCCATAGCAGCCAAAATCCACGGTGGACACGAGTGAAACCACGTTTGCCTTCAAATATATTCTATCCTACAGGTCCCTGGGCAAGAAACTTGTAAGTCAGTGCTCCTGGGAGGACGTGGGGGGCACCGCTAGACTTTTTATGCGCTTAAACGCCGTATCTCGCCCGGAGAAACACTGTGTACACGAGAGCGTAAAAATGCCATAAGTGCCAAAATCAAAGTTGGAGACGAGTGAAACCATGTTTGCCTTCAAATATATTCTATTCTGCAGCTCCCTGAGCAAGAAGCTTGTGGATGAGTGCTTCTGCGGGGCCACGGCAGCATCATCTTTCCTCCCCGGTCACAGACGCCTGTTTTCGGCCACGGGGGCCAGCCCGGACCGGGGAGCAGGGACGGTGCCATAGCAGCCAAAATCCACGGTGGACACGAGTGAAACCACGTTTGCCTTCAAATATATTCTATCCTACAGGCCCCTGGGCAAGAAACTTGTAAGTCAGTGCTCCTGGGAGGACGTGGGGGGCACCGCTAGACTTTTTATGCGCTTAAACGCCGTATCTCGCCCGGAGAAACACTGTGTACACGAGAGCGTAAAAGTGCCATAAGTGCCAAAATCAAAGTTGGAGACGAGTGAAACCATGTTTGCCTTCAAATATATTCTATTCTGCAGCTCCCTGAGCAAGAAGCTTGTGGATGAGTGCTTCTGCGGGGCCACGGCAGCATCATCTTTCCTCCCCGGTCACAGACGCCTGTTTTCGGCCACGGGGGCCAGCCCGGACCGGGGAGCAGGGACGGTGCCATAGCAGCCAAAATCCACGGTGGACACGAGTGAAACCACGTTTGCCTTCAAATATATTCTATCCTACAGGCCCCTGGGCAAGAAACTTGTAAGTCAGTGCTCCTGGGAGGACGTGGGGGGCACCGCTAGACTTTTTATGCGCTTAAACGCCGTATCTCGCCCGGAGAAACACTGTGTACACGAGAGCGTAAAAGTGCCATAAGTGCCAAAATCAAAGTTGGAGACGAGTGAAACCATGTTTGCCTTCAAATATATTCTATTCTGCAGCTCCCTGAGCAAGAAGCTTGTGGATGAGTGCTTCTGCGGGGCCACGGCAGCATCATCTTTCCTCCCCGGTCACAGACGCCTGTTTTCGGCCACGGGGGCCAGCCCGGACCGGGGAGCAGGGACGGTGCCATAGCAGCCAAAATCCACGGTGGACACGAGTGAAACCACGTTTGCCTTCAAATATATTCTATCCTACAGGCCCCTGGGCAAGAAACTTGTAAGTCAGTGCTCCTGGGAGGACGTGGGGGGCACCGCTAGACTTTTTATGCGCTTAAACGCCGTATCTCGCCCGGAGAAACACTGTGTACACGAGAGCGTAAAAGTGCCATAAGTGCCAAAATCAAAGTTGGAGACGAGTGAAACCATGTTTGCCTTCAAATATATTCTATTCTGCAGCTGCCTGAGCAAGAAGCTTGTGGATGAGTGCTTCTGCGGGGCCACGGCAGCATCATCTTTCCTCCCCGGTCACAGACGCCTGTTTTCGGCCACGAGGGCCAGCCCGGACCGGACCACTCTTATATTAAAAATGCAAAATGTAACTGTTATGGAATTTTCTATCCTTAGGTTACACGAGGTCACGTGTGGGCCTTGAGGTCCTCGGCAGTATTAATTGTTTGGCTTTGACTGGGGGCAGTAGGTGCCAGTCTATCTCAACACTGTGGTGGCCAGGGTCGAAGAGACCTGTTGCTGCCTTCCTAGACATAATAGATAGCTGGCCGTTGACGTAAACAGACATCTGTGTCTCCAGACTAGAACATGTTGACGATAACTCCGTTCTTGGTAAAAACATTCTCTTTGTCTCATTTGGGGCGTATAGTATTTGTGGTGTTATATTGAGGTTTAAAGTCTATCCACCAGCACGAGTTCGGCAGAATGTGAGACCGACTCAGGCACTTCTGATGTACTATGAGAGTGTCTCTAATTCTCCTTGGCCAAGCGTCAATAGATATTACAGCATAAGACATCAGAGGCTCCCGAACACTTTCTTCCCTCCTGACCTCACCATTGACCTTTGACTTCAGCAATTTCTCCACAACAGTGACACCAACCATTTTCACTCTGCTGTCATATTGTGACCTCTGCTACTTATGTGTAAAGTTATTTGTAACTAGTGTTAACAGAGAGTAAAAAGGAGAGGAGTCAGATTTTATCAGGTCACATTTTACATCTGTCACAATCTGACTCTCCTCTTATATTAAAAATGCAAGATGTAACCCCAACCATTTTCACTCTGCTGTCATATTGCGACCTCTGCTACTTATGTGTAAAGTTATTTGTAACTAGTGTTAACAGAGAGTAAAAAGGAGGGGAGTCAGATTTTGTCAGGTCACATTTTACATCTGTCACAATCTGACTCCCCTCTTCGATTAAAAATGCAAGATGTAACACCAACCATTTTCACTCTGCTGCCATATTGTGACCTCTGCTACTTATTTGTAAAGTTATTTGTAACTAGTATTAACAGAGAGGAAAAAAGGAGGGGAGTCAGATTTTGTCAGGTCACATTTTACATCTAACACAATCTGACTCTGTTCTTATATTAAAAATGCAAGATGTAACACCAACCATTTTCACTCTGCTGTCATATTGTGACCTCTGCTACTTATGTGTAAAGTTATTTGTAACTAGTGTTAACAGAGAGTAAAAAGGAGGGGAGTCAGATTTTGTCAGGTCACATTTTACATCTGTCACAATCTGACTCCCCTCTTATATTAAAAATGCAAGATGCAACACCAACCATTTTCACTCTGCTGCCATATTGTGACCTCTGCTACTTATTTGTAAAGTTATTTGTAACTAGTATTAACAGAGAGGAAAAAAGAAGGGGAGTCAGATTTTGTCAGGTCACATTTTACATCTGTCACAATCTGACATTTTTATATTAAAAATGCAAAATGTAACTGTTATGGAATTTTCTATCCTTAGGTTACACGAGGTCACGTGTGGGCCTTGAGGTCCTCGGCAGTATTAATTGTTTGGCTTTGACTGGGGGCAGTAGGTGCCAGTCTATCTCAACACTGTGGTGGCCAGGGTCGAAGAGACCTGTTGCTGCCTTCCTAGACATAATAGATAGCTGGCCGTTGACGTAAACAGACATCTGTGTCTCCAGACTAGAACATGTTGACGATAACTCCGTTCTTGGTAAAAACATTCTCTTTGTCTCATTTGGGGCGTATAGTATTTGTGGTGTTATATTGAGGTTTAAAGTCTATCCACCAGCACGAGTTCGGCAGAATGTGAGACCGACTCAGGCACTTCTGATGTACTATGAGAGTGTCTCTAATTCTCCTTGGCCAAGCGTCAATAGATATTACAGCATAAGACATCAGAGGCTCCCGAACACTTTCTTCCCTCCTGACCTCACCATTGACCTTTGACTTCAGCAATTTCTCCACAACAGTGACACCAACCATTTTCACTCTGCTGTCATATTGTGACCTCTGCTACTTATGTGTAAAGTTATTTGTAACTAGTGTTAACAGAGAGTAAAAAGGAGAGAGTCAGATTTTATCAGGTCACATTTTACATCTGTCACAATCTGACTCTCCTCTTATATTAAAAATGCAAGATGTAACCCCAACCATTTTCACTCTGCTGTCATATTGCGACCTCTGCTACTTATGTGTAAAGTTATTTGTAACTAGTGTTAACAGAGAGTAAAAAGGAGGGGAGTCAGATTTTGTCAGGTCACATTTTACATCTGTCACAATCTGACTCCCCTCTTAGATTAAAAATGCAAGATGTAACACCAACCATTTTCACTCTGCTGCCATATTGTGACCTCTGCTACTTATTTGTAAAGTTATTTGTAACTAGTATTAACAGAGAGGAAAAAAGGAGGGGAGTCAGATTTTGTCAGGTCACATTTTACATCTAACACAATCTGACTCTGTTCTTATATTAAAAATGCAAGATGTAACACCAACCATTTTCACTCTGCTGTCATATTGTGACCTCTGCTACTTATGTGTAAAGTTATTTGTAACTAGTGTTAACAGAGAGTAAAAAGGAGGGGAGTCAGATTTTGTCAGGTCACATTTTACATCTGTCACAATCTGACTCCCCTCTTATATTAAAAATGCAAGATGCAACACCAACCATTTTCACTCTGCTGCCATATTGTGACCTCTGCTACTTATTTGTAAAGTTATTTGTAACTAGTATTAACAGAGAGGAAAAAAGAAGGGGAGTCAGATTTTGTCAGGTCACATTTTACATCTGTCACAATCTGACATTTTTATATTAAAAATGCAAAATGTAACTGTTATGGAATTTTCTATCCTTAGGTTACACGAGGTCACGTGTGGGCCTTGAGGTCCTCTGCAGTATTAATTGTTTGGCTTTGACTGGGGGCAGTAGGTGCCAGTCTATCTCAACACTGTGGTGGCCAGGGTCGAAGAGACCTGTTGCTGCCTTCCTAGACATAATAGATAGCTGGCCGTTGACGTAAACAGACATCTGTGTCTCCAGACTAGAACATGTTGACGATAACTCCGTTCTTGGTAAAAACATTCTCTTTGTCTCATTTGGGGCGTATAGTATTTGTGGTGTTATATTGAGGTTTAAAGTCTATCCACCAGCACGAGTTCGGCAGAATGTGAGACCGACTCAGGCACTTCTGATGTACTATGAGAGTGTCTCTAATTCTCCTTGGCCAAGCGTCAATAGATATTACAGCATAAGACATCAGAGGCTCCCGAACACTTTCTTCCCTCCTGACCTCACCATTGACCTTTGACTTCAGCAATTTCTCCACAACAGTGACACCAACCATTTTCACTCTGCTGTCATATTGTGACCTCTGCTACTTATGTGTAAAGTTATTTGTAACTAGTGTTAACAGAGAGTAAAAAGGAGGGGAGTCAGATTTTGTCAGGTCACATTTTACATCTGTCACAATCTGACTCCCCTCTTCGATTAAAAATGCAAGATGTAACACCAACCATTTTCACTCTGCTGCCATATTGTGACCTCTGCTACTTATTTGTAAAGTTATTTGTAACTAGTATTAACAGAGAGGAAAAAAGGAGGGGAGTCAGATTTTGTCAGGTCACATTTTACATCTAACACAATCTGACTCTGTTCTTATATTAAAAATGCAAGATGTAACACCAACCATTTTCACTCTGCTGCCATATTGTGACCTCTGCTACTTATTTGTAAAGTTATTTGTAACTACTATTAACAGAGAGGAAAAAAGGAGGGGAGTCAGATTTTGTCAGGTCACATTTTACATCTGTCACAATCTGACTCCACTCTTATATTAAAAATGCAAGATGTAACACCAACCATTTTCACTCTGCTGCCACATTGTGACCTCTGCTACTTATTTATAAAGTTATTTGTAACTAGTGGTAACAGAGGAAAAAGGAAGGGGAGTCAGATTTTGTCAGGTCACATTTTACATCTGTCACAATCTGACTCCCCTCTTATATTAAAAATGCAAGATGTAACACCAACCATTTTCACTCTGCTGTCATATTGTGACCTCTGCTACTTATGTGTAAAGTTATTTGTAACTAGTGTTAACAGAGAGTAAAAAGGAGAGAGTCAGATTTCATCAGGTCACATTTTACATCTGTCACAATCTGACTCTTCTCTTATATTAAAAATGCAAGATGTAACCCCAACCATTTTCACTCTGCTGTCATATTGTGACCTCTGCTACTTATGTGTAACGTTATTTGTAACTAGTGTTAACAGAGAGTAAAAAAGGAGGGGAGTCAGATTTTGTCAGGTCACATTTTACATCTGTCACAATCTGACTCCCCTCTTATATTAAAAATGCAAGATGTAACCCCAACCATTTTCACTCTGCTGTCAAATTGTGACCTCTGCTACTTATGTGTAAAGTTATTTGTAACTAGTGTTAACAGAGAGTAAAAAGGAGAGAGTCAGATTTTATCAGGTCACATTTTGCATCTGTCACAATCTGACTCTCCTCTTATATTAAAAATGCAAGATGTAACACCAACCATTTTCACTCTGCTGCCATATTGTGACCTCTGCTACTTATTTGTAAAGTTATTTGTAACTAGTATTAACAGAGAGGAAAAAAGAAGGGGAGTCAGATTTTGTCAGGTCACATTTTACATCTGTCACAATCTGACTCCACTCTTACATTAAAAATGCAAAATGTAACTGTTATGGAATTTTCTATCCTTAGGTTACACGAGGTCACGTGTGGGCCTTGAGGTCCTCGGCAGTATTAATTGTTTGGCTTTGACTGGGGGCAGTAGGTGCCAGTCTATCTCAACACTGTGGTGGCCAGGGTCGAAGAGACCTGTTGCTGCCTTCCTAGACATAATAGATAGCTGGCCGTTGACGTAAACAGACATCTGTGTCTCCAGACTAGAACATGTTGACGATAACTCCGTTCTTGGTAAAAACATTCTCTTTGTCTCATTTGGGGCGTATAGTATTTGTGGTGTTATATTGAGGTTTAAAGTCTATCCACCAGCACGAGTTCGGCAGAATGTGAAACCGACTCAGGCACTTCTGATGTACTATGAGAGTGTCTCTAATTCTCCTTGGCCAAGCGTCAATAGATATTACAGCATAAGACATCAGAGGCTCCCGAACACTTTCTTCCCTCCTGACCTCACCATTGACCTTTGACTTCAGCAATTTCTCCACAACAGTGACACCAACCATTTTCACTCTGCTGTCATATTGTGACCTCTGCTACTTATGTGTAAAGTTATTTGTAACTAGTGTTAACAGAGAGTAAAAAGGAGAGAGTCAGATTTTATCAGGTCACATTTTACATCTGTCACAATCTGACTCTCCTCTTATATTAAAAATGCAAGATGTAACCCCAACCATTTTCACTCTGCTGTCATATTGTGACCTCTGCTACTTATGTGTAAAGTTATTTGTAACTAGTGTTAACAGAGAGTAAAAAGGAGGGGAGTCAGATTTTGTCAGGTCACATTTTACATCTGTCACAATCTGACTCCCCTCTTATATTAAAAATGCAAGATGTAACACCAACCATTTTCACTCTGCTGCCATATTGTGACCTCTGCTACTTATTTATAAAGTTATTTGTAACTAGTGGTAACAGAGGAAAAAAGAAGGGGAGTCAGATTTTGTCAGGTCACATTTTATATCTGTCACAATCTGACTCCCCTCTTATATTAAAAATGCAAGATGTAACACCAACCATTTTCACTCTGCTGTCATATTGTGACCTCTGCTACTTATGTGTAAAGTTATTTGTAACTAGTGTTAACAGAGAGTAAAAAGGAGGGGAGTCAGATTTTGTCAGGTCACATTTTACATCTGTCACAATCTGACTCCCCTCTTATATTAAAAATGCAAGATGTAACACCAACCATTTTCACTCTGCTGTCATATTGTGACCTCTGCTACTTATGTGTAAAGTTATTTGTAACTAGTGTTAACAGAGAGTAAAAAGGAGAGGAGTCAGATTTTATCAGGTCACATTTTACATCTGTCACAATCTGACTCTTCTCTTATATTAAAAATGCAAGATGTAACCCCAACCATTTTCACTCTGCTGTCATATTGTGACCTCTGCTACTTATGTGTAAAGTTATTTGTAACTAGTGTTAACAGAGAGTAAAAAGGAGGGGAGTCAGATTTTGTCAGGTCACATTTTACATCTGTCACAATCTGACTCCCCTCTTATATTAAAAATGCAAGATGTAACACCAACCATTTTCACTCTGCTGTCATATTGTGACCTCTGCTACTTATGTGTAAAGTTATTTGTAACTAGTGTTAACAGAGAGTAAAAAGGGAGGGAGTCAGATTTTGTCAGGTCACATTTTACATCTGTCACAATCTGACTCTTCTCTTATATTAAAAATGCAAGATGTAACCCCAACCATTTTCACTCTGCTGTCATATTGTGACCTCTGCTACTTATGTGTAAAGTTATTTGTAACTAGTGTTAACAGAGAGTAAAAAACCATTAAAGTTAACACCAACCATCACTCTGCTGATATGTACTCTCTACTTATTGAAAGTTATTTGTAACTAGTGTTAACAGAGAGAAAAAGAGGGAGTCAGATTTCATCAGGTCACATTTTACATCCTGTCACAATCTGACTCTCCTCTTCGATTAAAAATGCAAGATGTAACACCAACCATTTTCACTCTGCTGCCATATTGTGACCTCTGCTACTTATGTGTAAAGTTATTTGTAACTAGTGTTAACAGAGAGTAAAAAGGAGGGGAGTCAGATTTTGTCAGGTCACATTTTACATCTGTCACAATCTGACTCCCCTCTTATATTAAAAATGCAAGATGTAACACCAACCATTTTCACTCTGCTGTCATATTGTGACCTCTGCTACTTATGTGTAAAGTTATTTGTAACTAGTGTTAACAGAGAGTAAAAAGGAGAGGAGTCAGATTTCATCAGGTCACATTTTACATCTGTCACAATCTGACTCTTCTCTTATATTAAAAATGCAAGATGTAACCCCAACCATTTTCACTCTGCTGTCATATTGTGACCTCTGCTACTTATGTGTAAAGTTATTTGTAACTAGTGTTAACAGAGAGTAAAAAGGAGGGGAGTCAGATTTTGTCAGGTCACATTTTACATCTGTCACAATCTGACTCTCCCTCTTATATTAAAAATGCAAGATGTAACACCAACCATTTTCACTCTGCTGCCATATTGTGACCTCTGCTACTTATTTGTAAAGTTATTTGTAACTAGTGTTAACAGAGAGGAAAAAGGAAGGGGAGTCAGATTTTGTCAGGTCACATTTTACATCTGTCACAATCTGACTCCCCTCTTATATTAAAAATGCAAGATGTAACACCAACCATTTTCACTCTGCTGTCATATTGTGACCTCTGCTACTTATGTGTAAAGTTATTTGTAACTAGTGTTAACAGAGAGTAAAAAGGAGAGGAGTCAGATTTCATCAGGTCACATTTTACATCTGTCACAATCTGACTCTTCTCTTATATTAAAAATGCAAGATGTAACCCCAACCATTTTCACTCTGCTGTCATATTGTGACCTCTGCTACTTATGTGTAACGTTATTTGTAACTAGTGTTAACAGAGAGTAAAAAAGGAGGGGAGTCAGATTTTGTCAGGTCACATTTTACATCTGTCACAATCTGACTCCCCTCTTATATTAAAAATGCAAGATGTAACCCCAACCATTTTCACTCTGCTGTCAAATTGTGACCTCTGCTACTTATGTGTAAAGTTATTTGTAACTAGTGTTAACAGAGAGTAAAAAGGAGAGGAGTCAGATTTTATCAGGTCACATTTTACATCTGTCACAATCTGACTCTCCTCTTATATTAAAAATGCAAGATGTAACACCAACCATTTTCACTCTGCTGCCATATTGTGACCTCTGCTACTTATTTGTAAAGTTATTTGTAACTAGTATTAACAGAGAGGAAAAAAGAAGGGGAGTCAGATTTTGTCAGGTCACATTTTACATCTGTCACAATCTGACTCCACTCTTATATTAAAAATGCAAAATGTAACTGTTATGGAATTTTCTATCCTTAGGTTACACGAGGTCACGTGTGGGCCTTGAGGTCCTCTGCAGTATTAATTGTTTGGCTTTGACTGGGGGCAGTAGGTGCCAGTCTATCTCAACACTGTGGTGGCCAGGGTCGAAGAGACCTGTTGCTGCCTTCCTAGACATAATAGATAGCTGGCCGTTGACGTAAACAGACATCTGTGTCTCCAGACTAGAACATGTTGACGATAACTCCGTTCTTGGTAAAAACATTCTCTTTGTCTCATTTGGGGCGTATAGTATTTGTGGTGTTATATTGAGGTTTAAAGTCTATCCACCAGCACGAGTTCGGCAGAATGTGAGACCGACTCAGGCACTTCTGATGTACTATGAGAGTGTCTCTAATTCTCCTTGGCCAAGCGTCAATAGATATTACAGCATAAGACATCAGAGGCTCCCGAACACTTTCTTCCCTCCTGACCTCACCATTGACCTTTGACTTCAGCAATTTCTCCACAACAGTGACACCAACCATTTTCACTCTGCTGTCATATTGTGACCTCTGCTACTTATGTGTAAAGTTATTTGTAACTAGTGTTAACAGAGAGTAAAAAGGAGGGGAGTCAGATTTTGTCAGGTCACATTTTACATCTGTCACAATCTGACTCCCCTCTTATATTAAAAATGCAAGATGTAACACCAACCATTTTCACTCTGCTGTCATATTGTGACCTCTGCTACTTATGTGTAAAGTTATTTGTAACTAGTGTTAACAGAGAGTAAAAAGGAGGGGAGTCAGATTTTGTCAGGTCACATTTTACATCTGTCACAATCTGACTCTTCTCTTATATTAAAAATGCAAGATGTAACCCCAACCATTTTCACTCTGCTGTCATATTGTGACCTCTGCTACTTATGTGTAAAGTTATTTGTAACTAGTGTTAACAGAGAGTAAAAAAGGAGGGGAGTCAGATTTTGTCAGGTCACATTTTACATCTGTCACAATCTGACTCCCCTCTTATATTAAAAATGCAAGATGTAACCCCAACCATTTTCACTCTGCTGTCAAATTGTGACCTCTGCTACTTATGTGTAAAGTTATTTGTAACTAGTGTTAACAGAGAGTAAAAAGGAGAGGAGTCAGATTTTATCAGGTCACATTTTACATCTGTCACAATCTGACTCTCCTCTTATATTAAAAATGCAAGATGTAACACCAACCATTTTCACTCTGCTGCCATATTGTGACCTCTGCTACTTATTTGTAAAGTTATTTGTAACTAGTATTAACAGAGAGGAAAAAAGAAGGGGAGTCAGATTTTGTCAGGTCACATTTTACATCTGTCACAATCTGACTCCATTTTTATATTAAAAATGCAAAATGTAACTGTTATGGAATTTTCTATCCTTAGGTTACACGAGGTCACGTGTGGGCCTTGAGGTCCTCTGCAGTATTAATTGTTTGGCTTTGACTGGGGGCAGTAGGTGCCAGTCTATCTCAACACTGTGGTGGCCAGGGTCGAAGAGACCTGTTGCTGCCTTCCTAGACATAATAGATAGCTGGCCGTTGACGTAAACAGACATCTGTGTCTCCAGACTAGAACATGTTGACGATAACTCCGTTCTTGGTAAAAACATTCTCTTTGTCTCATTTGGGGCGTATAGTATTTGTGGTGTTATATTGAGGTTTAAAGTCTATCCACCAGCACGAGTTCGGCAGAATGTGAGACCGACTCAGGCACTTCTGATGTACTATGAGAGTGTCTCTAATTCTCCTTGGCCAAGCGTCAATAGATATTACAGCATAAGACATCAGAGGCTCCCGAACACTTTCTTCCCTCCTGACCTCACCATTGACCTTTGACTTCAGCAATTTCTCCACAACAGTGACACCAACCATTTTCACTCTGCTGTCATATTGTGACCTCTGCTACTTATGTGTAAAGTTATTTGTAACTAGTGTTAACAGAGAGTAAAAAGGAGGGGAGTCAGATTTTGTCAGGTCACATTTTACATCTGTCACAATCTGACTCCCCTCTTATATTAAAAATGCAAGATGTAACACCAACCATTTTCACTCTGCTGTCATATTGTGACCTCTGCTACTTATGTGTAAAGTTATTTGTAACTAGTGTTAACAGAGAGTAAAAAGGAGGGGAGTCAGATTTTGTCAGGTCACATTTTACATCTGTCACAATCTGACTCCCCTCTTATATTAAAAATGCAAGATGTAACACCAACCATTTTCACTCTGCTGTCATATTGTGACCTCTGCTACTTATGTGTAAAGTTATTTGTAACTAGTGTTAACAGAGAGTAAAAAGGAGGGGAGTCAGATTTTGTCAGGTCACATTTTACGTCTGTCACAATCTGACTCCCCTCTTATATTAAAAATGCAAGATGCAACACCAACCATTTTCACTCTGCTGCCATATTGTGACCTCTGCTACTTATTTGTAAAGTTATTTGTAACTAGTATTAAGAGAGAGGAAAAAAGGAGGGCAGTCAGATTTTGTCAGGTGACATTTTACATCTGTCACAATCTGACTCCCCTCTTATATTAAAAATGCAAGATGTAACACCAACCATTTTCACTCTGCTGCCATATTGTGACCTCTGCTACTTATTTATAAAGTTATTTGTAACTAGTGGTAACAGAGGAAAAAAGAAGGGGAGTCAGATTTTGTCAGGTCACATATTACATCTGTCAGAATCTGACTCCCCTCTTATATTAAAAATGCGAGATGTAACACCAACCATTTTCACTCTGCTGTCATATTGTGACCTCTGCTACTTATGTGTAAAGTTATTTGTAACTAGTGTTAACAGAGAGTAAAAAGGAGAGAGTCAGATTTCATCAGGTCACATTTTACATCTGTCACAATCTGACTCTTCTCTTATATTAAAAATGCAAGATGTAACACCAACCATTTTCACTCTGCTGCCATATTGTGACCTCTGCTACTTATTTGTAAAGTTATTTGTAACTAGTATTAACAGAGAGGAAAAAAGAAGGGGAGTCAGATTTTGTCAGGTCACATTTTACATCTGTCACAATCTGACATTTTTATATTAAAAATGCAAAATGTAACTGTTATGGAATTTTCTATCCTTACGTTACACGAGGTCACGTGTGGGCCTTGAGGTCCTCTGCAGTATTAATTGTTTGGCTTTGACTGGGGGCAGTAGGTGCCAGTCTATCTCAACACTGTGGTGGCCAGGGTCGAAGAGACCTGTTGCTGCCTTCCTAGACATAATAGATAGCTGGCCGTTGAGTAAACAGACATCTGTGTCTCCAGACTAGAACATGTTGACGATAACTCCGTTCTTGGTAAAAACATTCTCTTTGTCTCATTTGGGGCGTATAGTATTTGTGGTGTTATATTGAGGTTTAAAGTCTATCCACCAGCACGAGTTCGGCAGAATGTGAGACCGACTCAGGCACTTCTGATGTACTATGAGAGTGTCTCTAATTCTCCTTGGCCAAGCGTCAATAGATATTACAGCATAAGACATCAGAGGCTCCCGAACACTTTCTTCCCTCCTGACCTCACCATTGACCTTTGACTTCAGCAATTTCTCCACAACAGTGACACCAACCATTTTCACTCTGCTGTCATATTGTGACCTCTGCTACTTATGTGTAAAGTTATTTGTAACTAGTGTTAACAGAGAGTAAAAAGGAGGGGAGTCAGATTTTGTCAGGTCACATTTTACATCTGTCACAATCTGACTCCCCTCTTATATTAAAAATGCAAGATGTAACACCAACCATTTTCACTCTGCTGTCATATTGTGACCTCTGCTACTTATGTGTAAAGTTATTTGTAACTAGTGTTAACAGAGAGTAAAAAGGAGGGGAGTCAGATTTTGTCAGGTCACATTTTACATCTGTCACAATCTGACTCCCCTCTTATATTAAAAATGCAAGATGTAACACCAACCATTTTCACTCTGCTGTCATATTGTGACCTCTGCTACTTATGTGTAAAGTTATTTGTAACTAGTGTTAACAGAGAGTAAAAAGGAGAGAGTCAGATTTCATCAGGTCACATTTTACATCTGTCACAATCTGACTCTTCTCTTATATTAAAAATGCAAGATGTAACCCCAACCATTTTCACTCTGCTGTCATATTGTGACCTCTGCTACTTATGTGTAACGTTATTTGTAACTAGTGTTAACAGAGAGTAAAAAAGGAGGGGAGTCAGATTTTGTCAGGTCACATTTTACATCTGTCACAATCTGACTCCCCTCTTATATTAAAAATGCAAGATGTAACCCCAACCATTTTCACTCTGCTGTCAAATTGTGACCTCTGCTACTTATGTGTAAAGTTATTTGTAACTAGTGTTAACAGAGAGTAAAAAGGAGAGAGTCAGATTTTATCAGGTCACATTTTACATCTGTCACAATCTGACTCTCCTCTTATATTAAAAATGCAAGATGTAACACCAACCATTTTCACTCTGCTGCCATATTGTGACCTCTGCTACTTATTTGTAAAGTTATTTGTAACTAGTATTAACAGAGAGGAAAAAAGAAGGGGAGTCAGATTTTGTCAGGTCACATTTTACATCTGTCACAATCTGACTCCACTCTTATATTAAAAATGCAAAATGTAACTGTTATGGAATTTTCTATCCTTAGGTTACACGAGGTCACGTGTGGGCCTTGAGGTCCTCGGCAGTATTAATTGTTTGGCTTTGACTGGGGGCAGTAGGTGCCAGTCTATCTCAACACTGTGGTGGCCAGGGTCGAAGAGACCTGTTGCTGCCTTCCTAGACATAATAGATAGCTGGCCGTTGACGTAAACAGACATCTGTGTCTCCAGACTAGAACATGTTGACGATAACTCCGTTCTTGGTAAAAACATTCTCTTTGTCTCATTTGGGGCGTATAGTATTTGTGGTGTTATATTGAGGTTTAAAGTCTATCCACCAGCACGAGTTCGGCAGAATGTGAAACCGACTCAGGCACTTCTGATGTACTATGAGAGTGTCTCTAATTCTCCTTGGCCAAGCGTCAATAGATATTACAGCATAAGACATCAGAGGCTCCCGAACACTTTCTTCCCTCCTGACCTCACCATTGACCTTTGACTTCAGCAATTTCTCCACAACAGTGACACCAACCATTTTCACTCTGCTGCCATATTGTGACCTCTGCTACTTATGTGTAAAGTTATTTGTAACTAGTGTTAACAGAGAGTAAAAAGGAGAGGAGTCAGATTTCATCAGGTCACATTTTACATCTGTCACAATCTGACTCCCTCTTATATTAAAAATGCAAGATGTAACCCCAACCATTTTCACTCTGCTGTCATATTGTGACCTCTGCTACTTATGTGTAAAGTTATTTGTAACTAGTGTTAACAGAGAGTAAAAAGGAGGGGAGTCAGATTTTGTCAGGTCACATTTTACATCTGTCACAATCTGACTCCCCTCTTATATTAAAAATGCAAGATGTAACACCAACCATTTTCACTCTGCTGTCATATTGTGACCTCTGCTACTTATGTGTAAAGTTATTTGTAACTAGTGTTAACAGAGAGTAAAAAGGAGGGGAGTCAGATTTTGTCAGGTCACATTTTACATCTGTCACAATCTGACTCCCCTCTTATATTAAAAATGCAAGATGCAACACCAACCATTTTCACTCTGCTGCCATATTGTGACCTCTGCTACTTATTTGTAAAGTTATTTGTAACTAGTATTAAGAGAGAGGAAAAAAGGAGGGCAGTCAGATTTTGTCAGGTGACATTTTACATCTGTCACAATCTGACTCCCCTCTTATATTAAAAATGCAAGATGTAACACCAACCATTTTCACTCTGCTGCCATATTGTGACCTCTGCTACTTATTTATAAAGTTATTTGTAACTAGTGGTAACAGAGGAAAAAAGAAGGGGAGTCAGATTTTGTCAGGTCACATATTACATCTGTCAGAATCTGACTCCCCTCTTATATTAAAAATGCGAGATGTAACACCAACCATTTTCACTCTGCTGTCATATTGTGACCTCTGCTACTTATGTGTAAAGTTATTTGTAACTAGTGTTAACAGAGAGTAAAAAGGAGAGAGTCAGATTTCATCAGGTCACATTTTACATCTGTCACAATCTGACTCTTCTCTTATATTAAAAATGCAAGATGTAACACCAACCATTTTCACTCTGCTGCCATATTGTGACCTCTGCTACTTATTTGTAAAGTTATTTGTAACTAGTATTAACAGAGAGGAAAAAAGAAGGGGAGTCAGATTTTGTCAGGTCACATTTTACATCTGTCACAATCTGACATTTTTATATTAAAAATGCAAAATGTAACTGTTATGGAATTTTCTATCCTTACGTTACACGAGGTCACGTGTGGGCCTTGAGGTCCTCTGCAGTATTAATTGTTTGGCTTTGACTGGGGGCAGTAGGTGCCAGTCTATCTCAACACTGTGGTGGCCAGGGTCGAAGAGACCTGTTGCTGCCTTCCTAGACATAATAGATAGCTGGCCGTTGAGTAAACAGACATCTGTGTCTCCAGACTAGAACATGTTGACGATAACTCCGTTCTTGGTAAAAACATTCTCTTTGTCTCATTTGGGGCGTATAGTATTTGTGGTGTTATATTGAGGTTTAAAGTCTATCCACCAGCACGAGTTCGGCAGAATGTGAGACCGACTCAGGCACTTCTGATGTACTATGAGAGTGTCTCTAATTCTCCTTGGCCAAGCGTCAATAGATATTACAGCATAAGACATCAGAGGCTCCCGAACACTTTCTTCCCTCCTGACCTCACCATTGACCTTTGACTTCAGCAATTTCTCCACAACAGTGACACCAACCATTTTCACTCTGCTGTCATATTGTGACCTCTGCTACTTATGTGTAAAGTTATTTGTAACTAGTGTTAACAGAGAGTAAAAAGGAGGGGAGTCAGATTTTGTCAGGTCACATTTTACATCTGTCACAATCTGACTCCCCTCTTCGATTAAAAATGCAAGATGTAACACCAACCATTTTCACTCTGCTGTCATATTGTGACCTCTGCTACTTATGTGTAAAGTTATTTGTAACTAGTGTTAACAGAGAGTAAAAAGGAGGGGAGTCAGATTTTGTCAGGTCACATTTTACATCTGTCACAATCTGACTCCCCTCTTATATTAAAAATGCAAGATGTAACACCAACCATTTTCACTCTGCTGTCATATTGTGACCTCTGCTACTTATGTGTAAAGTTATTTGTAACTAGTGTTAACAGAGAGTAAAAAGGAGAGAGTCAGATTTCATCAGGTCACATTTTACATCTGTCACAATCTGACTCTTCTCTTATATTAAAAATGCAAGATGTAACCCCAACCATTTTCACTCTGCTGTCATATTGTGACCTCTGCTACTTATGTGTAACGTTATTTGTAACTAGTGTTAACAGAGAGTAAAAAAGGAGGGGAGTCAGATTTTGTCAGGTCACATTTTACATCTGTCACAATCTGACTCCCCTCTTATATTAAAAATGCAAGATGTAACCCCAACCATTTTCACTCTGCTGTCAAATTGTGACCTCTGCTACTTATGTGTAAAGTTATTTGTAACTAGTGTTAACAGAGAGTAAAAAGGAGAGAGTCAGATTTTATCAGGTCACATTTTACATCTGTCACAATCTGACTCTCCTCTTATATTAAAAATGCAAGATGTAACACCAACCATTTTCACTCTGCTGCCATATTGTGACCTCTGCTACTTATTTGTAAAGTTATTTGTAACTAGTATTAACAGAGAGGAAAAAAGAAGGGGAGTCAGATTTTGTCAGGTCACATTTTACATCTGTCACAATCTGACTCCACTCTTACATTAAAAATGCAAAATGTAACTGTTATGTAATTTTCTATCCTTAGGTTACACGAGGTCACGTGTGGGCCTTGAGGTCCTCGGCAGTATTAATTGTTTGGCTTTGACTGGGGGCAGTAGGTGCCAGTCTATCTCAACACTGTGGTGGCCAGGGTCGAAGAGACCTGTTGCTGCCTTCCTAGACATAATAGATAGCTGGCCGTTGACGTAAACAGACATCTGTGTCTCCAGACTAGAACATGTTGACGATAACTCCGTTCTTGGTAAAAACATTCTCTTTGTCTCATTTGGGGCGTATAGTATTTGTGGTGTTATATTGAGGTTTAAAGTCTATCCACCAGCACGAGTTCGGCAGAATGTGAAACCGACTCAGGCACTTCTGATGTACTATGAGAGTGTCTCTAATTCTCCTTGGCCAAGCGTCAATAGATATTACAGCATAAGACATCAGAGGCTCCCGAACACTTTCTTCCCTCCTGACCTCACCATTGACCTTTGACTTCAGCAATTTCTCCACAACAGTGACACCAACCATTTTCACTCTGCTGCCATATTGTGACCTCTGCTACTTATGTGTAAAGTTATTTGTAACTAGTGTTAACAGAGAGTAAAAAGGAGAGAGTCAGATTTCATCAGGTCACATTTTACATCTGTCACAATCTGACTCTTCTCTTATATTAAAAATGCAAGATGTAACCCCAACCATTTTCACTCTGCTGTCATATTGTGACCTCTGCTACTTATGTGTAAAGTTATTTGTAACTAGTGTTAACAGAGAGTAAAAAGGAGGGGAGTCAGATTTTGTCAGGTCACATTTTACATCTGTCACAATCTGACTCCCCTCTTATATTAAAAATGCAAGATGTAACACCAACCATTTTCACTCTGCTGTCATATTGTGACCTCTGCTACTTATGTGTAAAGTTATTTGTAACTAGTGTTAACAGAGAGTAAAAAGGAGAGAGTCAGATTTCATCAGGTCACATTTTACATCTGTCACAATCTGACTCTTCTCTTATATTAAAAATGCAAGATGTAACCCCAACCATTTTCACTCTGCTGTCATATTGTGACCTCTGCTACTTATGTGTAAAGTTATTTGTAACTAGTGTTAACAGAGAGTAAAAAGGAGGGGAGTCAGATTTTGTCAGGTCACATTTTACATCTGTCACAATCTGACTCCCCTCTTCGATTAAAAATGCAAGATGTAACACCAACCATTTTCACTCTGCTGCCATATTGTGACCTCTGCTACTTATTTGTAAAGTTATTTGTAACTAGTATTAACAGAGAGGAAAAAAGGAGGGGAGTCAGATTTTGTCAGGTCACATTTTACATCTAACACAATCTGACTCTGTTCTTATATTAAAAATGCAAGATGTAACACCAACCATTTTCACTCTGCTGTCATATTGTGACCTCTGCTACTTATTTGTAAAGTTATTTGTAACTAGTATTAACAGAGAGGAAAAAAGAAGGGGAGTCAGATTTTGTCAGGTCACATTTTACATCTGTCACAATCTGACATTTTTATATTAAAAATGCAAAATGTAACTGTTATGGAATTTTCTATCCTTAGGTTACACGAGGTCACGTGTGGGCCTTGAGGTCCTCTGCAGTATTAATTGTTTGGCTTTGACTGGGGGCAGTAGGTGCCAGTCTATCTCAACACTGTGGTGGCCAGGGTCGAAGAGACCTGTTGCTGCCTTCCTAGACATAATAGATAGCTGGCCGTTGAGTAAACAGACATCTGTGTCTCCAGACTAGAACATGTTGACGATAACTCCGTTCTTGGTAAAAACATTCTCTTTGTCTCATTTGGGGCGTAAAGTATTTGTGGTGTTATATTGAGGTTTAAAGTCTATCCACCAGCACGAGTTCGGCAGAATGTGAGACCGACTCAGGCACTTCTGATGTACTATGAGAGTGTCTCTAATTCTCCTTGGCCAAGCGTCAATAGATATTACAGCATAAGACATCAGAGGCTCCCGAACACTTTCTTCCCTCCTGACCTCACCATTGACCTTTGACTTCAGCAATTTCTCCACAACAGTGACACCAACCATTTTCACTCTGCTGTCATATTGTGACCTCTGCTACTTATGTGTAAAGTTATTTGTAACTAGTGTTAACAGAGAGTAAAAAGGAGGGGAGTCAGATTTTGTCAGGTCACATTTTACATCTGTCACAATCTGACTCCCCTCTTATATTAAAAATGCAAGATGTAACACCAACCATTTTCACTCTGCTGTCATTTTGTGACCTCTGCTACTTATGTGTAAAGTTATTTGTAACTAGTGTTAACAGAGAGTAAAAAGGAGGGGAGTCAGATTTTGTCAGGTCACATTTTACATCTGTCACAATCTGACTCCCCTCTTATATTAAAAATGCAAGATGCAACACCAACCATTTTCACTCTGCTGCCATATTGTGACCTCTGCTACTTATTTGTAAAGTTATTTGTAACTAGTATTAAGAGAGAGGAAAAAAGGAGGGCAGTCAGATTTTGTCAGGTGACATTTTACATCTGTCACAATCTGACTCCCCTCTTATATCAAAAATGCAAGATGTAACACCAACCATTTTCACTCTGCTGCCATATTGTGACCTCTGCTACTTATTTATAAAGTTATTTGTAACTAGTGGTAACAGAGGAAAAAAGAAGGGGAGTCAGATTTTGTCAGGTCACATATTACATCTGTCAGAATCTGACTCCCCTCTTATATTAAAAATGCGAGATGTAACACCAACCATTTTCACTCTGCTGCCATATTGTGACCTCTGCTACTTATTTGTAAAGTTATTTGTAACTAGTATTAACAGAGAGGAAAAAAGGAGGGGAGTCAGATTTTGTCAGGTCACATTTTACATCTAACACAATATGACTCTGTTCTTATATTAAAAATGCAAGATGTAACACCAACCATTTTCACTCTGCTGTCATATTGTGACCTCTGCTACTTATGTGTAAAGTTATTTGTAACTAGTGTTAACAGAGAGTAAAAAGGAGGGGAGTCAGATTTTGTCAGGTCACATTTTACATCTGTCACAATCTGACTCCCCTCTTATATTAAAAATGCAAGATGTAACACCAACCATTTTCACTCTGCTGTCATATTGTGACCTCTGCTACTTATGTGTAAAGTTATTTGTAACTAGTGTTAACAGAGAGTAAAAAGGAGAGAGTCAGATTTCATCAGGTCACATTTTACATCTGTCACAATCTGACTCTTCTCTTATATTAAAAATGCAAGATGTAACACCAACCATTTTCACTCTGCTGCCATATTGTGACCTCTGCTACTTATTTGTAAAGTTATTTGTAACTAGTATTAACAGAGAGGAAAAAAGAAGGGGAGTCAGATTTTGTCAGGTCACATTTTACATCTGTCACAATCTGACATTTTTATATTAAAAATGCAAAATGTAACTGTTATGGAATTTTCTATCCTTACGTTACACGAGGTCACGTGTGGGCCTTGAGGTCCTCTGCAGTATTAATTGTTTGGCTTTGACTGGGGGCAGTAGGTGCCAGTCTATCTCAACACTGTGGTGGCCAGGGTCGAAGAGACCTGTTGCTGCCTTCCTAGACATAATAGATAGCTGGCCGTTGAGTAAACAGACATCTGTGTCTCCAGACTAGAACATGTTGACGATAACTCCGTTCTTGGTAAAAACATTCTCTTTGTCTCATTTGGGGCGTATAGTATTTGTGGTGTTATATTGAGGTTTAAAGTCTATCCACCAGCACGAGTTCGGCAGAATGTGAGACCGACTCAGGCACTTCTGATGTACTATGAGAGTGTCTCTAATTCTCCTTGGCCAAGCGTCAATAGATATTACAGCATAAGACATCAGAGGCTCCCGAACACTTTCTTCCCTCCTGACCTCACCATTGACCTTTGACTTCAGCAATTTCTCCACAACAGTGACACCAACCATTTTCACTCTGCTGTCATATTGTGACCTCTGCTACTTATGTGTAAAGTTATTTGTAACTAGTGTTAACAGAGAGTAAAAAGGAGGGGAGTCAGATTTTGTCAGGTCACATTTTACATCTGTCACAATCTGACTCCCCTCTTATATTAAAAATGCAAGATGTAACACCAACCATTTTCACTCTGCTGTCATATTGTGACCTCTGCTACTTATGTGTAAAGTTATTTGTAACTAGTGTTAACAGAGAGTAAAAAGGAGAGAGTCAGATTTCATCAGGTCACATTTTACATCTGTCACAATCTGACTCTTCTCTTATATTAAAAATGCAAGATGTAACCCCAACCATTTTCACTCTGCTGTCATATTGTGACCTCTGCTACTTATGTGTAACGTTATTTGTAACTAGTGTTAACAGAGAGTAAAAAGGAGGGGAGTCAGATTTTGTCAGGTCACATTTTACATCTGTCACAATCTGACTCCCCTCTTATATTAAAAATGCAAGATGTAACCCCAACCATTTTCACTCTGCTGTCAAATTGTGACCTCTGCTACTTATGTGTAAAGTTATTTGTAACTAGTGTTAACAGAGAGTAAAAAGGAGAGAGTCAGATTTTATCAGGTCACATTTTACATCTGTCACAATCTGACTCTCCTCTTATATTAAAAATGCAAGATGTAACACCAACCATTTTCACTCTGCTGCCATATTGTGACCTCTGCTACTTATTTGTAAAGTTATTTGTAACTAGTATTAACAGAGAGGAAAAAAGAAGGGGAGTCAGATTTTGTCAGGTCACATTTTACATCTGTCACAATCTGACTCCACTCTTACATTAAAAATGCAAAATGTAACTGTTATGTAATTTTCTATCCTTAGGTTACACGAGGTCACGTGTGGGCCTTGAGGTCCTCGGCAGTATTAATTGTTTGGCTTTGACTGGGGGCAGTAGGTGCCAGTCTATCTCAACACTGTGGTGGCCAGGGTCGAAGAGACCTGTTGCTGCCTTCCTAGACATAATAGATAGCTGGCCGTTGACGTAAACAGACATCTGTGTCTCCAGACTAGAACATGTTGACGATAACTCCGTTCTTGGTAAAAACATTCTCTTTGTCTCATTTGGGGCGTATAGTATTTGTGGTGTTATATTGAGGTTTAAAGTCTATCCACCAGCACGAGTTCGGCAGAATGTGAAACCGACTCAGGCACTTCTGATGTACTATGAGAGTGTCTCTAATTCTCCTTGGCCAAGCGTCAATAGATATTACAGCATAAGACATCAGAGGCTCCCGAACACTTTCTTCCCTCCTGACCTCACCATTGACCTTTGACTTCAGCAATTTCTCCACAACAGTGACACCAACCATTTTCACTCTGCTGTCATATTGTGACCTCTGCTACTTATGTGTAAAGTTATTTGTAACTAGTGTTAACAGAGAGTAAAAAGGAGGGGAGTCAGATTTTGTCAGGTCACATTTTACATCTGTCACAATCTGACTCCCCTCTTATATTAAAAATGCAAGATGTAACACCAACCATTTTCACTCTGCTGTCATATTGTGACCTCTGCTACTTATGTGTAAAGTTATTTGTAACTAGTGTTAACAGAGAGTAAAAAGGAGGGGAGTCAGATTTTGTCAGGTCACATTTTACATCTGTCACAATCTGACTCCCCTCTTATATTAAAAATGCAAGATGTAACACCAACCATTTTCACTCTGCTGTCATATTGTGACCTCTGCTACTTATGTGTAAAGTTATTTGTAACTAGTGTTAACAGAGAGTAAAAAGGAGAGGAGTCAGATTTCATCAGGTCACATTTTACATCTGTCACAATCTGACTCTTCTCTTATATTAAAAATGCAAGATGTAACCCCAACCATTTTCACTCTGCTGTCATATTGTGACCTCTGCTACTTATGTGTAACGTTATTTGTAACTAGTGTTAACAGAGAGTAAAAAAGGAGGGGAGTCAGATTTTGTCAGGTCACATTTTACATCTGTCACAATCTGACTCCCCTCTTATATTAAAAATGCAAGATGTAACCCCAACCATTTTCACTCTGCTGTCAAATTGTGACCTCTGCTACTTATGTGTAAAGTTATTTGTAACTAGTGTTAACAGAGAGTAAAAAGGAGAGAGTCAGATTTTATCAGGTCACATTTTACATCTGTCACAATCTGACTCTCCTCTTATATTAAAAATGCAAGATGTAACACCAACCATTTTCACTCTGCTGCCATATTGTGACCTCTGCTACTTATTTGTAAAGTTATTTGTAACTAGTATTAACAGAGAGGAAAAAAGAAGGGGAGTCAGATTTTGTCAGGTCACATTTTACATCTGTCACAATCTGACTCCACTCTTATATTAAAAATGCAAAATGTAACTGTTATGTAATTTTCTATCCTTAGGTTACACGAGGTCACGTGTGGGCCTTGAGGTCCTCGGCAGTATTAATTGTTTGGCTTTGACTGGGGGCAGTAGGTGCCAGTCTATCTCAACACTGTGGTGGCCAGGGTCGAAGAGACCTGTTGCTGCCTTCCTAGACATAATAGATAGCTGGCCGTTGACGTAAACAGACATCTGTGTCTCCAGACTAGAACATGTTGACGATAACTCCGTTCTTGGTAAAAACATTCTCTTTGTCTCATTTGGGGCGTATAGTATTTGTGGTGTTATATTGAGGTTTAAAGTCTATCCACCAGCACGAGTTCGGCAGAATGTGAAACCGACTCAGGCACTTCTGATGTACTATGAGAGTGTCTCTAATTCTCCTTGGCCAAGCGTCAATAGATATTACAGCATAAGACATCAGAGGCTCCCGAACACTTTCTTCCCTCCTGACCTCACCATTGACCTTTGACTTCAGCAATTTCTCCACAACAGTGACACCAACCATTTTCACTCTGCTGCCATATTGTGACCTCTGCTACTTATGTGTAAAGTTATTTGTAACTAGTGTTAACAGAGAGTAAAAAGGAGAGGAGTCAGATTTCATCAGGTCACATTTTACATCTGTCACAATCTGACTCTTCTCTTATATTAAAAATGCAAGATGTAACCCCAACCATTTTCACTCTGCTGTCATATTGTGACCTCTGCTACTTATGTGTAAAGTTATTTGTAACTAGTGTTAACAGAGAGTAAAAAGGAGGGGAGTCAGATTTTGTCAGGTCACATTTTACATCTGTCACAATCTGACTCCCCTCTTATATTAAAAATGCAAGATGTAACACCAACCATTTTCACTCTGCTGTCATATTGTGACCTCTGCTACTTATGTGTAAAGTTATTTGTAACTAGTGTTAACAGAGAGTAAAAAGGAGAGGAGTCAGATTTCATCAGGTCACATTTTACATCTGTCACAATCTGACTCTTCTCTTATATTAAAAATGCAAGATGTAACCCCAACCATTTTCACTCTGCTGTCATATTGTGACCTCTGCTACTTATGTGTAAAGTTATTTGTAACTAGTGTTAACAGAGAGTAAAAAGGAGGGGAGTCAGATTTTGTCAGGTCACATTTTACATCTGTCACAATCTGACTCCCCTCTTCGATTAAAAATGCAAGATGTAACACCAACCATTTTCACTCTGCTGCCATATTGTGACCTCTGCTACTTATTTGTAAAGTTATTTGTAACTAGTGTTAACAGAGAGGAAAAAAGGGAGGGGAGTCAGATTTTGTCAGGTCACATTTTACATCTAACACAATCTGACTCTGTTCTTATATTAAAAATGCAAGATGTAACACCAACCATTTTCACTCTGCTGTCATATTGTGACCTCTGCTACTTATTTGTAAAGTTATTTGTAACTAGTATTAACAGAGAGGAAAAAAGAAGGGGAGTCAGATTTTGTCAGGTCACATTTTACATCTGTCACAATCTGACATTTTTATATTAAAAATGCAAAATGTAACTGTTATGGAATTTTCTATCCTTAGGTTACACGAGGTCACGTGTGGGCCTTGAGGTCCTCTGCAGTATTAATTGTTTGGCTTTGACTGGGGGCAGTAGGTGCCAGTCTATCTCAACACTGTGGTGGCCAGGGTCGAAGAGACCTGTTGCTGCCTTCCTAGACATAATAGATAGCTGGCCGTTGACGTAAACAGACATCTGTGTCTCCAGACTAGAACATGTTGACGATAACTCCGTTCTTGGTAAAAACATTCTCTTTGTCTCATTTGGGGCGTATAGTATTTGTGGTGTTATATTGAGGTTTAAAGTCTATCCACCAGCACGAGTTCGGCAGAATGTGAGACCGACTCAGGCACTTCTGATGTACTATGAGAGTGTCTCTAATTCTCCTTGGCCAAGCGTCAATAGATATTACAGCATAAGACATCAGAGGCTCCCGAACACTTTCTTCCCTCCTGACCTCACCATTGACCTTTGACTTCAGCAATTTCTCCACAACAGTGACACCAACCATTTTCACTCTGCTGTCATATTGTGACCTCTGCTACTTATGTGTAAAGTTATTTGTAACTAGTGTTAACAGAGAGTAAAAAGGAGGGGAGTCAGATTTTGTCAGGTCACATTTTACATCTGTCACAATCTGACTCCCCTCTTATATTAAAAATGCAAGATGTAACACCAACCATTTTCACTCTGCTGTCATATTGTGACCTCTGCTACTTATGTGTAAAGTTATTTGTAACTAGTGTTAACAGAGAGTAAAAAGGAGGGGAGTCAGATTTTGTCAGGTCACATTTTACATCTGTCACAATCTGACTCCCCTCTTATATTAAAAATGCAAGATGCAACACCAACCATTTTCACTCTGCTGCCATATTGTGACCTCTGCTACTTATTTGTAAAGTTATTTGTAACTAGTATTAAGAGAGAGGAAAAAAGGAGGGCAGTCAGATTTTGTCAGGTGACATTTTACATCTGTCACAATCTGACTCCCCTCTTATATTAAAAATGCAAGATGTAACACCAACCATTTTCACTCTGCTGCCATATTGTGACCTCTGCTACTTATTTATAAAGTTATTTGTAACTAGTGGTAACAGAGGAAAAAAAAGGAGGGGAGTCAGATTTTGTCAGGTCACATATTACATCTGTCAGAATCTGACTCCCCTCTTATATTAAAAATGCGAGATGTAACACCAACCATTTTCACTCTGCTGCCATATTGTGACCTCTGCTACTTATTTGTAAAGTTATTTGTAACTAGTATTAACAGAGAGGAAAAAAGGAGGGGAGTCAGATTTTGTCAGGTCACATTTTACATCTAACACAATATGACTCTGTTCTTATATTAAAAATGCAAGATGTAACACCAACCATTTTCACTCTGCTGTCATATTGTGACCTCTGCTACTTATGTGTAAAGTTATTTGTAACTAGTGTTAACAGAGAGTAAAAAGGAGGGGAGTCAGATTTTGTCAGGTCACATTTTACATCTGTCACAATCTGACTCCCCTCTTATATTAAAAATGCAAGATGTAACACCAACCATTTTCACTCTGCTGTCATATTGTGACCTCTGCTACTTATGTGTAAAGTTATTTGTAACTAGTGTTAACAGAGAGTAAAAAGGAGAGAGTCAGATTTCATCAGGTCACATTTTACATCTGTCACAATCTGACTCTTCTCTTATATTAAAAATGCAAGATGTAACACCAACCATTTTCACTCTGCTGCCATATTGTGACCTCTGCTACTTATTTGTAAAGTTATTTGTAACTAGTATTAACAGAGAGGAAAAAAGAAGGGGAGTCAGATTTTGTCAGGTCACATTTTACATCTGTCACAATCTGACATTTTTATATTAAAAATGCAAAATGTAACTGTTATGGAATTTTCTATCCTTACGTTACACGAGGTCACGTGTGGGCCTTGAGGTCCTCTGCAGTATTAATTGTTTGGCTTTGACTGGGGGCAGTAGGTGCCAGTCTATCTCAACACTGTGGTGGCCAGGGTCGAAGAGACCTGTTGCTGCCTTCCTAGACATAATAGATAGCTGGCCGTTGAGTAAACAGACATCTGTGTCTCCAGACTAGAACATGTTGACGATAACTCCGTTCTTGGTAAAAACATTCTCTTTGTCTCATTTGGGGCGTATAGTATTTGTGGTGTTATATTGAGGTTTAAAGTCTATCCACCAGCACGAGTTCGGCAGAATGTGAGACCGACTCAGGCACTTCTGATGTACTATGAGAGTGTCTCTAATTCTCCTTGGCCAAGCGTCAATAGATATTACAGCATAAGACATCAGAGGCTCCCGAACACTTTCTTCCCTCCTGACCTCACCATTGACCTTTGACTTCAGCAATTTCTCCACAACAGTGACACCAACCATTTTCACTCTGCTGTCATATTGTGACCTCTGCTACTTATGTGTAAAGTTATTTGTAACTAGTGTTAACAGAGAGTAAAAAGGAGGGGAGTCAGATTTTGTCAGGTCACATTTTACATCTGTCACAATCTGACTCCCCTCTTATATTAAAAATGCAAGATGTAACACCAACCATTTTCACTCTGCTGTCATATTGTGACCTCTGCTACTTATGTGTAAAGTTATTTGTAACTAGTGTTAACAGAGAGTAAAAAGGAGAGGAGTCAGATTTCATCAGGTCACATTTTACATCTGTCACAATCTGACTCTTCTCTTATATTAAAAATGCAAGATGTAACCCCAACCATTTTCACTCTGCTGTCATATTGTGACCTCTGCTACTTATGTGTAAAGTTATTTGTAACTAGTGTTAACAGAGAGTAAAAAGGAGGGGAGTCAGATTTTGTCAGGTCACATTTTACATCTGTCACAATCTGACTCCCCTCTTATATTAAAAATGCAAGATGTAACCCCAACCATTTTCACTCTGCTGTCAAATTGTGACCTCTGCTACTTATGTGTAAAGTTATTTGTAACTAGTGTTAACAGAGAGTAAAAAGGAGAGAGTCAGATTTTATCAGGTCACATTTTACATCTGTCACAATCTGACTCTCCTCTTATATTAAAAATGCAAGATGTAACACCAACCATTTTCACTCTGCTGCCATATTGTGACCTCTGCTACTTATTTGTAAAGTTATTTGTAACTAGTATTAACAGAGAGGAAAAAAGAAGGGGAGTCAGATTTTGTCAGGTCACATTTTACATCTGTCACAATCTGACTCCACTCTTATATTAAAAATGCAAAATGTAACTGTTATGTAATTTTCTATCCTTAGGTTACACGAGGTCACGTGTGGGCCTTGAGGTCCTCGGCAGTATTAATTGTTTGGCTTTGACTGGGGGCAGTAGGTGCCAGTCTATCTCAACACTGTGGTGGCCAGGGTCGAAGAGACCTGTTGCTGCCTTCCTAGACATAATAGATAGCTGGCCGTTGACGTAAACAGACATCTGTGTCTCCAGACTAGAACATGTTGACGATAACTCCGTTCTTGGTAAAAACATTCTCTTTGTCTCATTTGGGGCGTATAGTATTTGTGGTGTTATATTGAGGTTTAAAGTCTATCCACCAGCACGAGTTCGGCAGAATGTGAAACCGACTCAGGCACTTCTGATGTACTATGAGAGTGTCTCTAATTCTCCTTGGCCAAGCGTCAATAGATATTACAGCATAAGACATCAGAGGCTCCCGAACACTTTCTTCCCTCCTGACCTCACCATTGACCTTTGACTTCAGCAATTTCTCCACAACAGTGACACCAACCATTTTCACTCTGCTGCCATATTGTGACCTCTGCTACTTATTTATAAAGTTATTTGTAACTAGTGTTAACAGAGAGTAAAAAGGAGGGAGTCAGATTTTGTCAGGTCACATTTTACATCTGTCACAATCTGACTCCCCTCTTATATTAAAAATGCAAGATGTAACACCAACCATTTTCACTCTGCTGCCATATTGTGACCTCTGCTACTTATTTGTAAAGTTATTTGTAACTAGTTTAACAGAGAGGAAAAAAGGAGGGGAGTCAGATTTTGTCAGGTCACATTTTACATCTGTCAACACAATATGACTCTGTTCTTATATTAAAAATGCAAGATGTAACACCAACCATTTTCACTCTGCTGTCATATTGTGACCTCTGCTACTTATGTGTAAAGTTATTTGTAACTAGTGTTAACAGAGAGTAAAAAGGAGGGGAGTCAGATTTTGTCAGGTCACATTTTACATCTGTCACAATCTGACTCCCCTCTTATATTAAAAATGCAAGATGTAACACCAACCATTTTCACTCTGCTGTCATATTGTGACCTCTGCTACTTATGTGTAAAGTTATTTGTAACTAGTGTTAACAGAGAGTAAAAAGGAGAGAGTCAGATTTCATCAGGTCACATTTTACATCTGTCACAATCTGACTCTTCTCTTATATTAAAAATGCAAGATGTAACACCAACCATTTTCACTCTGCTGCCATATTGTGACCTCTGCTACTTATTTGTAAAGTTATTTGTAACTAGTATTAACAGAGAGGAAAAAAGAAGGGGAGTCAGATTTTGTCAGGTCACATTTTACATCTGTCACAATCTGACATTTTTATATTAAAAATGCAAAATGTAACTGTTATGGAATTTTCTATCCTTAGGTTACACGAGGTCACGTGTGGGCCTTGAGGTCCTCTGCAGTATTAATTGTTTGGCTTTGACTGGGGGCAGTAGGTGCCAGTCTATCTCAACACTGTGGTGGCCAGGGTCGAAGAGACCTGTTGCTGCCTTCCTAGACATAATAGATAGCTGGCCGTTGAGTAAACAGACATCTGTGTCTCCAGACTAGAACATGTTGACGATAACTCCGTTCTTGGTAAAAACATTCTCTTTGTCTCATTTGGGGCGTATAGTATTTGTGGTGTTATATTGAGGTTTAAAGTCTATCCACCAGCACGAGTTCGGCAGAATGTGAGACCGACTCAGGCACTTCTGATGTACTATGAGAGTGTCTCTAATTCTCCTTGGCCAAGCGTCAATAGATATTACAGCATAAGACATCAGAGGCTCCCGAACACTTTCTTCCCTCCTGACCTCACCATTGACCTTTGACTTCAGCAATTTCTCCACAACAGTGACACCAACCATTTTCACTCTGCTGTCATATTGTGACCTCTGCTACTTATGTGTAAAGTTATTTGTAACTAGTGTTAACAGAGAGTAAAAAGGAGGGGAGTCAGATTTTGTCAGGTCACATTTTACATCTGTCACAATCTGACTCCCCTCTTATATTAAAAATGCAAGATGTAACACCAACCATTTTCACTCTGCTGTCATATTGTGACCTCTGCTACTTATGTGTAAAGTTATTTGTAACTAGTGTTAACAGAGAGTAAAAAGGAGGGGAGTCAGATTTTGTCAGGTCACATTTTACATCTGTCACAATCTGACTCCCCTCTTATATTAAAAATGCAAGATGTAACACCAACCATTTTCACTCTGCTGTCATATTGTGACCTCTGCTACTTATGTGTAAAGTTATTTGTAACTAGTGTTAACAGAGAGTAAAAAGGAGAGAGTCAGATTTTATCAGGTCACATTTTACATCTGTCACAATCTGACTCTCCTCTTATATTAAAAATGCAAGATGTAACACCAACCATTTTCACTCTGCTGCCATATTGTGACCTCTGCTACTTATTTGTAAAGTTATTTGTAACTAGTATTAACAGAGAGGAAAAAAGAAGGGGAGTCAGATTTTGTCAGGTCACATTTTACATCTGTCACAATCTGACTCCACTCTTATATTAAAAATGCAAAATGTAACTGTTATGTAATTTTCTATCCTTAGGTTACACGAGGTCACGTGTGGGCCTTGAGGTCCTCGGCAGTATTAATTGTTTGGCTTTGACTGGGGGCAGTAGGTGCCAGTCTATCTCAACACTGTGGTGGCCAGGGTCGAAGAGACCTGTTGCTGCCTTCCTAGACATAATAGATAGCTGGCCGTTGACGTAAACAGACATCTGTGTCTCCAGACTAGAACATGTTGACGATAACTCCGTTCTTGGTAAAAACATTCTCTTTGTCTCATTTGGGGCGTATAGTATTTGTGGTGTTATATTGAGGTTTAAAGTCTATCCACCAGCACGAGTTCGGCAGAATGTGAAACCGACTCAGGCACTTCTGATGTACTATGAGAGTGTCTCTAATTCTCCTTGGCCAAGCGTCAATAGATATTACAGCATAAGACATCAGAGGCTCCCGAACACTTTCTTCCCTCCTGACCTCACCATTAACCTTTGACTTCAGCAATTTCTCCACAACAGTGACACCAACCATTTTCACTCTGCTGCCATATTGTGACCTCTGCTACTTATGTGTAAAGTTATTTGTAACTAGTGTTAACAGAGAGTAAAAAGGAGAGGAGTCAGATTTCATCAGGTCACATTTTACATCTGTCACAATCTGACTCTTCTCTTATATTAAAAATGCAAGATGTAACCCCAACCATTTTCACTCTGCTGTCATATTGTGACCTCTGCTACTTATGTGTAAAGTTATTTGTAACTAGTGTTAACAGAGAGTAAAAAGGAGGGGAGTCAGATTTTGTCAGGTCACATTTTACATCTCTCACAATCTGACTCCCCTCTTATATTAAAAATGCAAGATGTAACACCAACCATTTTCACTCTGCTGCCATATTGTGACCTCTGCTACTTATTTGTAAAGTTATTTGTAACTAGTATTAACAGAGAGGAAAAAAGGAGGGGAGTCAGATTTTGTCAGGTCACATTTTACATCTAACACAATCTGACTCTGTTCTTATATTAAAAATGCAAGATGTAACACCAACCATTTTCACTCTGCTGTCATATTGTGACCTCTGCTACTTATTTGTAAAGTTATTTGTAACTAGTATTAACAGAGAGGAAAAAAGAAGGGGAGTCAGATTTTGTCAGGTCACATTTTACATCTGTCACAATCTGACATTTTTATATTAAAAATGCAAAATGTAACTGTTATGGAATTTTCTATCCTTAGGTTACACGAGGTCACGTGTGGGCCTTGAGGTCCTCTGCAGTATTAATTGTTTGGCTTTGACTGGGGGCAGTAGGTGCCAGTCTATCTCAACACTGTGGTGGCCAGGGTCGAAGAGACCTGTTGCTGCCTTCCTAGACATAATAGATAGCTGGCCGTTGACGTAAACAGACATCTGTGTCTCCAGACTAGAACATGTTGACGATAACTCCGTTCTTGGTAAAAACATTCTCTTTGTCTCATTTGGGGCGTATAGTATTTGTGGTGTTATATTGAGGTTTAAAGTCTATCCACCAGCACGAGTTCGGCAGAATGTGAGACCGACTCAGGCACTTCTGATGTACTATGAGAGTGTCTCTAATTCTCCTTGGCCAAGCGTCAATAGATATTACAGCATAAGACATCAGAGGCTCCCGAACACTTTCTTCCCTCCTGACCTCACCATTGACCTTTGACTTCAGACAATTTCTCCACAACAGTGACACCAACCATTTTCACTCTGCTGTCATATTGTGACCTCTGCTACTTATGTGTAAAGTTATTTGTAACTAGTGTTAACAGAGAGTAAAAAGGAGGGGAGTCAGATTTTGTCAGGTCACATTTTACATCTGTCACAATCTGACTCCCCTCTTATATTAAAAATGCAAGATGTAACACCAACCATTTTCACTCTGCTGTCATATTGTGACCTCTGCTACTTATGTGGAAAGTTATTTGTAACTAGTGTTAACAGAGAGTAAAAAGGAGGGGAGTCAGATTTTGTCAGGTCACATTTTACATCTGTCACAATCTGACTCCCCTCTTATATTAAAAATGCAAGATGCAACACCAACCATTTTCACTCTGCTGCCATATTGTGACCTCTGCTACTTATTTGTAAAGTTATTTGTAACTAGTATTAAGAGAGAGGAAAAAAGGAGGGGAGTCAGATTTTGTCAGGTCACATTTTACATCTGTCACAATCTGACTCCCCTCTTATATTAAAAATGCAAGATGTAACACCAACCATTTTCACTCTGCTGCCATATTGTGACCTCTGCTACTTATTTATAAAGTCATTTGTAACTAGTGGTAACAGAGAGTAAAAAGGAGGGGAGTCAGATTTTGTCAGGTCACATTTTACATCTGTCACAATCTGACTCCCCTCTTATATTAAAAATGCAAGATGTAACACCAACCATTTTCACTCTGCTGTCATATTGTGACCTCTGCTACTTATGTGGAAAGTTATTTGTAACTAGTGTTAACAGAGAGTAAAAAGGAGAGGAGTCAGATTTCATCAGGTCACATTTTACATCTGTCACAATCTGACTCTTCTCTTATATTAAAAATGCAAGATGTAACCCCAACCATTTTCACTCTGCTGTCATATTGTGACCTCTGCTACTTATGTGTAAAGTTATTTGTAACTAGTGTTAACAGAGAGTAAAAAGGAGGGGAGTCAGATTTTGTCAGGTCACATTTTACATCTGTCACAATCTGACTCCCCTCTTCGATTAAAAATGCAAGATGTAACACCAACCATTTTCACTCTGCTGCCATATTGTGACCTCTGCTACTTATGTGTAAAGTTATTTGTAACTAGTGTTAACAGAGAGTAAAAAGGAGGGGAGTCAGATTTTGTCAGGTCACATTTTACATCTAACACAATCTGACTCTGTTCTTATATTAAAAATGCAAGATGTAACACCAACCATTTTCACTCTGCTGTCATATTGTGACCTCTGCTACTTATGTGTAAAGTTATTTGTAACTAGTGTTAACAGAGAGTAAAAAGGAGAGAGTCAGATTTCATCAGGTCACATTTTACATCTGTCACAATCTGACTCTTCTCTTATATTAAAAATGCAAGATGTAACACCAACCATTTTCACTCTGCTGTCCTCCGCGGTCACAGACGCCTGTTTTCGGCCACGGGGGCCAGCCCGGACCGGGGAGCAGGGACGGTGCCATAGCAGCCAAAATCCACGGTGGACACGAGTGAAACCACGTTTGCCTTCAAATATATTCCATCCTACGGGCCCCTGGGCAAGAAACTTGTAAGTCAGTGCTCCCGGGAGGACGTGGGGGGCACCGCTAGACTTTTTATGCGCTTAAACGCCGTATCTCGCCCGGAGAAACACTGTGTACACGAGAGCGTAAAAGTGCCATAAGTGCCAAAATCAAAGTTGGAGACGAGTGAAACCATGTTTGCCTTCAAATATATTCTATTCTGCAGCTCCCTGAGCAAGAAGCTTGTGGATGAGTGCTTCTGCGGGGCCACGGCAGCATCATCTTTCCTCCCCGGTCACAGACGCCTGTTTTCGTCCACGGGGGCCAGCCCGGACCGGGGAGCAGGGACGGTGCCATAGCAGCCAAAATCCACGGTGGACACGAGTGAAACCACGTTTGCCTTCAAATATATTCCATCCTACGGGCCCCTGGGCAAGAAACTTGTAAGTCAGTGCTCCTGGGAGGACGTGGGGGGCACCGCTAGACTTTTTATGCGCTTAAACGCCGTATCTCGCCCGGAGAAACACTGTGTACACGAGAGCGTAAAAGTGCCATAAGTGCCAAAATCAAAGTTGGAGACGAGTGAAACCATGTTTGCCTTCAAATATATTCTATTCTGCAGCTCCCTGAGCAAGAAGCTTGTGGATGAGTGCTTCTGCGGGGCCACGGCAGCATCATCTTTCCTCCCCGGTCACAGACGCCTGTTTTCGGCCACGGGGGCCAGCCCGGACCGGGGAGCAGGGACGGTGCCATAGCAGCCAAAATCCACGGTGGACACGAGTGAAACCACGTTTGCCTTCAAATATATTCCATCCTACGGGCCCCTGGGCAAGAAACTTGTAAGTCAGTGCTCCTGGGAGGACGTGGGGGGCACCGCTAGACTTTTTATGCGCTTAAACGCCGTATCTCGCCCGGAGAAACACTGTGTACACGAGAGCGTAAAAGTGCCATAAGTGCCAAAATCAAAGTTGGAGACGAGTGAAACCATGTTTGCCTTCAAATATATTCTATTCTGCAGCTCCCTGAGCAAGAAGCTTGTGGATGAGTGCTTCTGCGGGGCCACGGCAGCATCATCTTTCCTCCCCGGTCACAGACGCCTGTTTTCGGCCACGGGGGCCAGCCCGGACCGGGGAGCAGGGACGGTGCCATAGCAGCCAAAATCCACGGTGGACACGAGTGAAACCACGTTTGCCTTCAAATATATTCCATCCTACGGGCCCCTGGGCAAGAAACTTGTAAGTCAGTGCTCCCGGGAGGACGTGGGGGGCACCGCTAGACTTTTTATGCGCTTAAACGCCGTATCTCGCCCGGAGAAACACTGTGTACACGAGAGCGTAAAAGTGCCATAAGTGCCAAAATCAAAGTTGGAGACGAGTGAAACCATGTTTGCCTTCAAATATATTCTATTCTGCAGCTCCCTGAGCAAGAAGCTTGTGGATGAGTGCTTCTGCGGGGCCACGGCAGCATCATCTTTCCTCCCCGGTCACAGACGCCTGTTTTCGGCCACGGGGGCCAGCCCGGACCGGGGAGCAGGGACGGTGCCATAGCAGCCAAAATCCACGGTGGACACGAGTGAAACCACGTTTGCCTTCAAATATATTCCATCCTACGGGCCCCTGGGCAAGAAACTTGTAAGTCAGTGCTCCCGGGAGGACGTGGGGGGCACCGCTAGACTTTTTATGCGCTTAAACGCCGTATCTCGCCCGGAGAAACACTGTGTACACGAGACGTAAAAGTGCCATAAGTGCCAAAATCAAAGTTGGAGACGAGTGAAACCATGTTTGCCTTCAAATATATTCTATTCTGCAGCTCCCTGAGCAAGAAGCTTGTGGATGAGTGCTTCTGCGGGGCCACGGCAGCATCATCTTTCCTCCCCGGTCACAGACGCCTGTTTTCGGCCACGGGGGCCAGCCCGGACCGGGGAGCAGGGACGGTGCCATAGCAGCCAAAATCCACGGTGGACACGAGTGAAACCACGTTTGCCTTCAAATATATTCCATCCTACGGGCCCCTGGGCAAGAAACTTGTAAGTCAGTGCTCCTGGGAGGACGTGGGGGGCACCGCTAGACTTTTTATGCGCTTAAACGCCGTATCTCGCCCGGAGAAACACTGTGTACACGAGCGTAAAAGTGCCATAAGTGCCAAAATCAAAGTTGGAGACGAGTGAAACCATGTTTGCCTTCAAATATATTCTATTCTGCAGCTCCCTGAGCAAGAAGCTTGTGGATGAGTGCTTCTGCGGGGCCACGGCAGCATCATCTTTCCTCCCCGGTCACAGACGCCTGTTTTCGGCCACGGGGGCCAGCCCGGACCGGGGAGCAGGGACGGTGCCATAGCAGCCAAAATCCACGGTGGACACGAGTGAAACCACGTTTGCCTTCAAATATATTCCATCCTACGGGCCCCTGGGCAAGAAACTTGTAAGTCAGTGCTCCCGGGAGGACGTGGGGGGGCACCGCTAGACTTTTTTATGCGCTTAAACGCCGTATCTCGCCCGGAGAAACACTGTGTACACGAGAGCGTAAAAGTGCCATAAGTGCCAAAATCAAAGTTGGAGACGAGTGAAACCATGTTTGCCTTCAAATATATTCTATTCTGCAGCTCCCTGAGCAAGAAGCTTGTGGATGAGTGCTTCTGCGGGGCCACGGCAGCATCATCTTTCCTCCCCGGTCACAGACGCCTGTTTTCGGCCACGGGGGCCAGCCCGGACCGGGGAGCAGGGACGGTGCCATAGCAGCCAAAATCCACGGTGGACACGAGTGAAACCACGTTTGCCTTCAAATATATTCCATCCTACGGGCCCCTGGGCAAGAAACTTGTAAGTCAGTGCTCCCGGGAGGACGTGGGGGGCACCGCTAGACTTTTTTATGCGCTTAAACGCCGTATCTCGCCCGGAGAAACACTGTGTACACGAGAGCGTAAAAGTGCCATAAGTGCCAAAATCAAAGTTGGAGACGAGTGAAACCATGTTTGCCTTCAAATATATTCTATTCTGCAGCTCCCTGAGCAAGAAGCTTGTGGATGAGTGCTTCTGCGGGGCCACGGCAGCATCATCTTTCCTCCCCGGTCACAGACGCCTGTTTTCGGCCACGGGGGCCAGCCCGGACCGGGGAGCAGGGACGGTGCCATAGCAGCCAAAATCCACGGTGGACACGAGTGAAACCACGTTTGCCTTCAAATATATTC